>CM031962.1:12286341-12551341 GCA_018749465.1 Paracanthobrama guichenoti | reverse complement strand
TTCTCTCTCACACACTCAATCACTCACTCTCTGTCAATAACATGTTACATCATGCTAAGCATTCAGTAAGAGCCAGGGTGATGAAGACAGAAACCTTTATCTGCTGCCTTCTGTCACATTGCAACCAGGCAGTGTGCCAAATGAAAGTGGCTCTGGATCTTAACTCTCTTGTGGTTTTTGCATGAATGATTGCATTTCTTTGTTTCTTTAATGCATACACTTGCACTTGCTTGTGTACTTGTGATATTTGATTCATCATTTGTCTCTCAGACAAAATATTGCTGATTTAGTGCTTTATACAAAGTCAGATAACTATATCAAAAAGTGAAGGTAAAAATGTAAAGGGGAAGTTCACCCAAAAAGTACATTCTGGTTCATTGGAACGACACTACGGTGAGTTAATAATGACAATGGATGAACTCTTCCTGTAAGGTCCAAACTAGGCTGTAAAAGCAGTTTATTTTGGAATCTATGTGAATCTTTTTGTGCTCCTGCAGATGAAGGGTGTCAGGATTGTGGGAAAGGTGAAAGGTGAGGGAGCAGATAGTAAGTAAAGGAAGTGAGAGGCCTGTCCTGACCCCTCAGAGATTCTGCCAGGGGACCAGACACCAGATAAAACGATTGTATGTGTGAGCGGTTATGACTGATAGGCTGCAAACAGGAACACATTGTAAGGGAGTCTTGTTAGGCAAGACACAAAAAGGGTGGGGGAAGGGTAAATCAGACCCTTGTGAAAAAGAAGTGCGCTTAATTGCATTGAATGTGCACTTACTTCAAAACTTAAAAGTATACTATAAAAACTGTACTTGCAGATAATAAAACTACGTTAGTGTTCTTAGAGTATACCATTTTAGTGACTTCTTAACACTTAAAAAGTGCACTTTGTAATAATGGCATTTTAAATCATTGTTTTAATAACCTTTTGTTATGCTTTTAAGTAGTACACTTATTTTGATGTGTTGACTAACATACTAAAGCACATGTAAAGTACTTGATTATAATTTTAACTGTACTACTTGACAGTACATTTAACCATATTTCAAAAGCAACAGAGTAATTATGAAATTGCATGTAAAGATGTACTCAGGTGGTTAAAAAAAAACAAGTTCAGCTAATGGCATTTAATACAAAGTTAAACTATAATAGATCTTAATAGCTTAAATCTTAAAAGGCCCTACCTTTTTTTTCTGAGAGTGTAGGCACGGGTCTGAAACAAAGATGACGCTGAGAGAATAAAGATAGAGATGTCCACACAAGTTAGGCTGAGATGTATTTCAAAGGAGTCGTATCATTTCCCAACCTATTTCTGAAACTTAAACCTAAATGCTGTGTCTTTAAGAAAAGAGTTTGTTCTGTGTCTTTAAGAAATGAAAACATTGCTTTGCTGCTCTCTTGCCCAGGTTGAAATATAGTTTTTAACTGCTCCATACCTCAATAACAGCTACTGTGCAAAACCTGCATTACACTCGGACAGGCTCACAAAAATAATCTGTGTTTTTAAATGTTCCATTAAATATGTGATTTACCCCTGGTTTCACAGACAAGGCTTAAGCTGGTCCAAGACTACAATACATGTTTGAGCTGTTTTAACTGAAAACAACTTGCACTGGCATATCTTAAAATATGTCAGTGCCATTGTGCCGTTTTGTCTCAAGATGCACACCAGTAATGTCTAAGGCACATTTATAAAAGCTACTTAAATGTCCTAATTAAACAAAGGCCTAATCCTGGCTTAAACTAAGCTCCATCTGTATCTAAATGTCCCATTGAAATTCCCCCATAGAATACTACCCCCCTTCCTCGATTTCTTACTTTCTACAGCGCATGTGTCGGCCCTGTGTGTTTGCGCATGCCATCAGATGGAGTATACGTAAGGCTACACATTCGACTGTACGCATCTGCTAGTGTACGTGTACAAAAACAAAAAAAAACCTTGGCCTTTTTAGTTACGATATGCTTAAGTTAAGGTATGCTTAATTTTCTGCGTTCCACTCAGTCTCGTGCACAGTTGAGCGTGCGAGCCTTTCAAAGTATACTCCTTTGGCCGTGCAGCATGTAAAGGCACGTTACACTGCACGTGCACACTATCTAGTGCAGTGGTTTTCAAACTGTCCTGGAGGCACCCCAGCCCTGCACATTTTGTGTGTCTCCCTCATTTATCACACCTGATTCATCTCATGAGCTTATTAGTAGAGACTGCAAGAACTAAATTGGGTGTGTCTGATAAGGGAGACATACAAAATGTGCAGGGCTGGAGTTCCTCCAGGACAGGTTTGAAAACCACTGATCAAGTGGACTTTGTTTTAAAGCACTCAAGTCACTCGCAAATGCTCTCCATCACAAAAACGTCCGTATACCCTCCTGATGACGAAAATGACATCACACAGACAGTGCGTGGACCATCGAGCATACTTTGGGCTTTAGGGTTTGGGTAAGTAGAATAAGTTGACATGTAGTTACAAAGTTACTTATAATCAGTAGAATGTCTGTTGGGAGAGCATCAAAATAAAGCATTAGCAGATATTAAGCAGACAGTCTACTAATAATGACTGGTAATTTGGCATGTAGTGGCAAAGTTACTTAGAGTTAGTAGAATGTCTAAAGTGGACCATCGAAATAAAGTGTTACCCAAAACGGCATAGAATAGTGCATAAGTATGCAAATTGGGATGCACCTCTTTGTCTTAAATCTTCCATCAGTGAGTCCCTCTGCCTGTTTGGTTACCCATATTCTTCAAAATTTCTTCTTTTGGGCCCTATTTTAACGATCTGTGCGCATGGTCTGAAGCGCATGGTGCAGGTGCACTTATGGCAAGTCCAAATCCACTTTTGCTAGTTTAACGACGGTCTGCGCGCCAGGCGCTTGGACCAAAAGGGTTGTACCTAGTCTCTTAATGAGTCATGGGTGTGTTTTAGGCATAACGTGCAATAAACCAATCAGATTCTCATCTCCCATTCCCTTTAAAAGCCAGTTGCGCTTGCACCATGGCGGATTCGCTATTTATTTGCGGATTCATGGATTCGGAATTTGCTAGCGGAAAGACTGAACTCTTTTGTTTTTAATATTTAAAAATGTTTGTGTGCTGTTGTGCATACCTCTGTGTGTAATAAGCAGAGTGTACACCCATTGTGCACCTGCCTATAGGTGCATATTACTAACACGCCCTTTAAATAACATACAAAATACTGCGCTATTGACTTTAGATCAGGTTTGCAGTCGATTTCAGTTGCCTCAAAATAGCAACGTGCCAACAATGCGCCTGAACACACCTAATTTTCAGACCAGCACACCCATGGGCGAACAGATGGGCGTGAGTGAATTTGCTATTTAAACAATGTGGCGCTGGATGTGAAAATGATCACTGCGTCGACTGAAACTAGCAAAAAACACTTGCATTGCGCCGGGTGTATGATAGGGCCCTTTGTGTTCAGCAGAAGAGAGAAATTCATATAGGTTTGGAACAACTTGAGGGCGAGGAAATGATGACAGAATTTTTTACTTTAACCAGTTACTGCTTTTGGAAAGCTAGTAAGCTAAGCTAGTTTGCTAACCAAAGTAAAAACACAAAGACCATTTTTAGCTTTGTAGTATAATTTTATATGTGATATCAACATGAATCAACATATTTTCATGATTAACAAGAAATACATTGTAGAACTATTTTCCTTCATTTCTAATCAGGCACCAAACAAAGCACCCATAAAAAGTTGTAAAGGATCAAGCTACGCTACCTTTTAATTTGGATTATTCATGATATCAGCCCTTTAAGACTAAACAAGAAGCATCTGCTCAAAATGAAGTCTCTTGTTGAGTGTATGTGTGCTAAATGAATAGCTTTGATGCCATAGCTGGGCAGGGTTTAATTGACAAGTGTACTATCAGCAAGCTCAGCAATCTGCTCACATTCTCTCTTTCTTTACTTTTCTGAAAAGCAGCAGCAGCAGCAGCAAGCTGCTTTTAATTCCTGGCAGATGGGTGACAATGTCCCCTCATGACTCACAGCAGGTTGATCACACTACTTTAAAGCAGATCTAGGATCAGTTCGATCAGACGCTCAGGCCGATGACTTCAGCGTAGGAGCTGCATTAGTGTAGCTCTGATGAGTCACAGCGTGATGATGTCACGCTGATCACAACCCTGCAGTTCTTACATCAGATTAGATTTACAGCCATATGCCTAAACATCATTGCATCCATGGCCATAGAGATTGCACTAACAAATGGAGAAAGAAAGGACATGGCATATTTGCAGATTCCGCTTGATTTGATATTTGTATTCTTATGAAAATCATATCAAGGTAAAAAAGTCTTAAAATATCAGATTATTTGATTAGGTCTTAAAATGTCATAGTGTGAATGTTTATATATTTATGAATTAATAATCAGAGTCAGAATGAGATTTATTGCCACGTATGTTTGCACACACAATTATTATTTTATTTTTATTTTTATTTTTGGTGACAAGAAGCCTAAACTAAAAATGACTAAAAATTATATTTGACCTCAAAACATATTTAAAACTTTTTCTGTCTGTCTACACTGAAACGTATTCAAGGACAATAGATTATTTTGAGATTACTTTTTACTTTGTGGTTAGACCACATGACATTTTAAATTGAAATGTTTCTTCAAGTGGTACATACTTTAAAAAAAAAAAAAAAAACTATATAAAGCCAACATCAATACATTTCTAAAAACATAGCACATGTGTTTTAAACTAGACTTAAAAAAGATTAGTCCTTTTCTTTGTTGTGGACATATGTTTGCAGTATCCAGTGGCACTAGTTATATAGTTTGTGCGTTGAGGTTTCAGAAATCAGCTTGGGAGTTTTCAAAGACTGATGGGACTTTTGTTTTGGTAAACTCCCTGTACTGTTCATATCTAACTCTAAATCTACAAAGATAAAAGAGGTTGTTGATGGATTATCCCTTTGTTTTTCCATTCCTTTTTCTCCTTTCCATTTCTGTCCTCTCCACTCAGCATCCTATCCCGCCGCCTGTCCTATGATCTGTTTCCTGTGCCCTTGAGCCAGATGCTGAATATTTAGTAGGTACTTACGCCAATGTGACCTAAACATGACAACTTGTCACAAAGACATCAATAACTCACCCTTATACTCATAGACCTCTCTCTCTCTCTCTCTCTCTCTCTCTCTCTCTCTCTCTCTCTCTCTCTCTCTCTCTCTCTCTCTCTCTCTCTCTCTCTCTCTCTTTCTCTCTTCCCCCCCCAGCTCTTGTGTGCAAACATCAATTACACCCTCATGTACCCACTGACCTCTGCATAGACGCACAGACAGAGCTCATTTCATTAGTCTAGGCTCATACAGCAGGCAGAGCCAAATACATGATTAAAATGAAAATGAAATTGTGTGTATATGCCAGACATGTAAAATACAAAATAGGCTATCTAACTCCGTTTAACTACCTTAAAACAATATTCTGTGTTCAAATGTTACGCTCAATTGACAGCACTTGTGGCATCATGTCGATTACCACATTCATTTCCACTTGTACATCAATTTCTCTAAAAATTAGAAATAAAAATAAGGTAAGAGTGGGTCACTTACAATGGAAGTGAATGGAGTACGATCTGAAAATGTTAAAATACAAATAGTCACAAAACCTACAAAGTTATATCCAACTTTGTTGCTATGACTATGACACCTAAAACTCAAAACTTCCAAATAAAATTGTAAGCTTCACATTTCTGCTTTTAAATTATCTGAAAAAAGGCCCCATTCACTGTAGATTGTACTGTAGATGCCTCACCCTAATACTTTTTAACATAGGCTCAAAAAGTGCCTCTACCTACATTTTCACTGAACTGACCTCATCTGAACAATGACAATATTTTATTTTTAAAGCAGCTTTACAGCAGAATTGAACTTTCATTGAATCATTATTTTCCTGCTGAAAAGCTGCTTTGAAACCATCTGTACATCTATATTGTATAAAGCGCTATATAAATAAAGGTGACTTGATTTGACAATTCACCGCAGTTCCCAGCTGAAATGAACACTAGTGGCAATAAAGCATCAACAACTCAATTCCATCCATCCATCCATCCATTATCTTCCGCTTATCCGGGGCCGGGTCGCGGAGGCAACAGTCTAAGCAGAGCCGCCCAGACTTCCCTCTCTCTAGCCACTTCCTCCAGCTCTTCCGGGGGAACCCCGAGGCGCTCCCAGGCCAGCCAGGAGATATAATCCCTCCAGCGTGTCCTAGGTCTTCCCCGGGGCCTCCTCCCGGTGGGACATGCCCGGAACACCTCCCCGGGAAGGCGACAACTCAATTCCTTTTAAATTTAATTGAATAAATTCCTAATAATTCCTAATAAATTTTGATTACAGGATCAGATTATCAATTAATTAACGCTTATCCTCACAGTGACCTCAAAACTCTTATCATAGTGACATTTGCATTACATAACCAGGTCCATATGTATGGCATTTGTGATGTAGTAAACTTGCTCGGTAGCTCATCTAGTACAGCATTATTGGTTATGAGTCCCGTAAACACTTGTCACAATAAAAAGAGCTCAAAAACTTGTAGATGTTTGGTAGAAGTTATGAGCGAGGACTCAAAAGCAGAGTGAAGTAGGGCTTTTATTAAGTGCCAGAACAAACAAAACACACTCCAAAGAGGGAAAATATACAGTCCACAGACACAGCAGGGCAGGATAAGACGGGGAACATTGGATGAGGATATGGCACAAGACAGAGAACACAGGGAGAATAAAGAGGGAAGCAATTAAGGAGGATAGCGAGGGAGGACAGGGGTAAATAGTAGGCTAGACTGTCCCATTTAACGACGCTCGGTCCAACACTTTGAAAGGATGCAGCCTCTCAATTGGGACTCAGCTATAGAAACAAATATTTGTTGAGACCAAACATGATATTACAAGAGTATTCGGCCAATGAAAACTGCTCAACAGAAACATTTAATGCTGCTTTCACATGCAGAATTATCTGAATTATCATAAATACAAGTTTCCTAGTCAGAAATTGGACATGAACACCCTCTCAAGTCATATTTACCACTGGAAAACTGAGATCATTTTGATTCCCGAGTCGGGTGTGACATAAACTTTAAACATGGTGGTATTCTTTATAATTTTTTTCCACAACAACTGCATCACCTTGTCGTTAAAATAGTGCAAATTTACATATATGAGTAAACATTTGAAGCATATTGTACATTTTATTGTACATTTTATACACAGCGAAAATAGCATGTATTTGACCAAAATTCCAGTGCATTTGAATGACACTGCGGTGAATGTTTACACACCAATCAGGCATAACATTATGACCACTGACAGGTGAAGTGAATAACACTGATTATCTCTTCATCACGGCACCTGTTAGTGGATGGGATATATTAGACAGCAAGTGAACATTTTGTCCTCAAAGTTGATGTGTTAGAAGCAGAGCATCTCCAAAACTGCAGCTCTTATGGGGTGTTCCCGGTCTGCAGTGGTCATTATCTATCAAAAGTGGTCCAAGGAAGGAACAGTGGTGAACCGGCGACAGGGTCATGGGCGGCCAAGGCTCATTGATGCACGTGGGGAGCGAAGGTCATAATGATCATAATGTTATGCCTGATCGGTGTATATGGTTGTCAATGACATGGTTGTACAGCTATGGTTGTACAGCTTTCCTGTAGCTCAAACAGTAAGAGCGTGGCGCTAGCAACGCCAAGGTCATGGGTTCGATTCCCAGGGAAAGCAAGAACTGACAAAATGTAAAAATGTGTATCTTGAATGCAATGTGAGTCACTTTGGATAAAAGCATCTGCCAAATGCATAAATGTAAATGCAATGAATGGGATGCTATGTTAAATATCTTCAAAATGTTTTGGCTTTAATAAGATTTCCCCAAGAAATAGGCAAGAATAAATCTACGACAAGCTTGTAATCACAACTTCAGAAGTGGGAAGTAGGAAATTTCTAATAGCACATGAAGATAGAATAAGACCAGACAAGAGCACATGGTGAGGAAATAAACACTCAACCCATGTGCTCGCAACAAAAAGACAAAACATGGAACATGAATGTCTGGACCCCGACACTGAACCAAAACCAGATCCGGACAGGACACCAAACTGTGCACACAACACATAACGCAGACGAAAGAGAGCATGTTGAAACCACACACAGAACCCTGATAGTAGAAGCATGCTAAAACAGCATGGTTGCTTTTATCTCATGTTTGCTCTTAATAACACTATTGGTTAGAATTTTGGTTGGGTTTAGTGTAGGTGGTGTGATATTTCCAAACGCAGGCTTTTAGCGACACTTACCTAACATTTATTTTCCGAGCCACTGCGACATGAATAATGCTGCCTTCACGTGCTGTTAGAATTATCATAGATAAATTATGAAAAATTGGACATGAACACCCTCTCAAGTCGTATTTACCACTGGGAAGGTCTGGGATAACTTTGATACCCAAGTTTCTGAGTTGGGTGGGCCATAAACTTTATGGTGTAGAAGTGAATGATTGCTGACTGATATTCTTTGTTAGTTTTTTCCACAACAGCTACATCGCCTTGCCTTTTCGTTAAAGTGGTACATATTTACATATGAGTAATCATTTGAAGCGTATGTTTTATACACAGCGAAAATTGTGTATTTGACCGAAATTCCAATATTTTCAGTTTGCTAATAGAGTATTGAATAGTTGTCAATGATTGGGATTCTAAATATCATTTTTCACAAATAATAGGCAGGAACGGACCTGGTGTACTCCATGATTCCTGTTCTTTCCGACACCAAAACACTTGAATGCGACAAGCTCGTAATCACGACTACAGAAGTGGGAAGTAGTAAGTAGGGAAGCACAACAGTCAGCATAATATATAACATGTTACCAGATTAACAGTCATTTGTTTCAAATTAAACTCAACATGTAGCACGACTCCCTGGATGTTTCTCTTCAAAGCCTCCAAGAAGCAAGAGGAATGCACTAATGTCACAGAAATTGCAGAAATGTCACTAGTGGCACATTAAAAATTTTTTTTTAAATGTAATCAAAACATTTTATTTATCCCTTCTTTTCTTGGAAAAGCTTCATTAGAATTTAATAAAATGGAATGACAACAAATCTAAGTATGGAACTGTAACTTTCAATGCAACTCCCACCCTTTAATGAGACCAGATGAATATGAATGATTTAACAGTATGTTTAAGTCCTTTCAAAATTGATATTAGATGAATAATTTATCAGAATGATACAACATTCCAAACAAGTCTGACTGTTTTTCTGGCCACAGCTCATTAGAGGCAGGGCTGAAGATCACTCTGCAGCAGTGGACTCAAGACCCCCAAAGAGTATTTTATTCACAATTCCAGAAGAGAAAGGCAGTCAGGAAGAGAGAGAGGCACAGAGGCTGTTTTTGACAAAGGCCACAGTGAATGTCCTCAATCTGTCTAGCTGGCCCAGGCTGTGGATAGCGGCACTCTGCATTATTGATGTACTGAGCTGGGAGAGCTACATTATCTGTGCTCTTGTAATTAGCTGGTCTGCAGTGCCCTGATTCTGCTGTCTTTGTGTCAAGCTTAGTATCTTGGCCATGTGCCCTAATGGTAAACTGGAGCCAGTTGTGTTGTGTATAGTTAATAGTCAGAGTCAGGTAAGGTGATCTGTTACAGATTACCTGATAAGGGCTGAATTGAACAGGATCTGACTTGTTTAGTGAAGCCTTTCAGGTCACAGTTAATTTCCAAATTGGACTCTTATTCACTGTAAAAGAAAAAAAAAAATTCTTGTTGGTTTTCAGTAAAAATATCTAAACATTCTTAAAACAATACAGTATAAAACTGTAAAATAAGACGTATCTGAAAATGTTTAGAACAACGCAATTACATTTACATTATCTGCTTTGAAAATATCAATGGGGTAAGAAAAATAAACCCATTCAAAATAAATTAATTCAATAATATACTGTAATGAAGTTCTTAGATATGGGAAGAAGGAGGCGGGAACCGGTGAACATTTAAAGACTAATTAAATAAATAAACAAAACGAAAGTAACGCGGGCAGCCCCTCACGGACGACTTCCACGCACACATAATAAAACAAACCTCAACATAAAGTCCAGGCCTAGTCCACTCTCATCCTTCACTGGTGTCGCTCGTCCTTATATGCCTCCGAGCTCCCTCATGAGAGGACAAGAGGTCTCGCTCGCTCCTCCCACGTCTTTCGCTCGTCCACCTCACCACATATACATTCTCTAAAAACAAGTTCCTCAATTAAAGGGTTAGTTCACCCAATAATGAAAATTCTGTCATTAATTACTCACCCTCATGGCGTTTCCAACATGATCACATGAGAATGTGTATCAATAGTACGACTGTGCGATGTCGAGGAATGTACAGTGGGTACGGAAAGTATTCAGACCCCCTTAAATTTTTCAATCTTTGTTATATTGCAGCCATTTGCTAAAATCATTTAAGTATTTTTTTTTCTTCATTAATATACACGCAGCACCACATATTGACAGAAAAACACAGACTTGTTGACATTTTTGCAGATTTATTAAAAAAGAAAAACTGAAATATCACATGGTCCTAAGTATTCAGACCCTTTGCTCAGTATTTAGTAAAAGCCTCCTTGCAGATCCTCTCCAGTTCTGTCAGGTTGGATGGTAAACGTTGGTGGACAGCCATTTTCAGGTCTCTCTAGAGATGCTCAATTGGGTTTAAGTCAGGGCTCTGGCTGGGCCATTCAAGAACAGTCACAGAGTTGTTGTGAAGCCACTCCTTTATTTTATACTCCGTTATTTTAGCTGTGTGCTTAGGGTCATTGTCTTGTTGTAAGGTGAACCTTCGGCCCAGTCTGAGGTTTTGAGCACTCTGGAGAAGGTTTTCATCCAGGATATCCCTGTACTTGGCCGCATTAATCTTTCCCGCGATTGCAACCAGTCTTCCTGTCCCTGCAGCTGAAAAACAACCCCACAGCATGATGCTGCCACCACCATGCTTCACTGTTGGGACTGTATTGGACAGGTGATGAGCAGTGCCTGGTTTTCTCCACACATACCGCTTAGAATTAAGGCCAGAAAGTTATATCTTGGTCTCTTCAGACCAGAGAATCTTATTTCTCCCCATCTTGGAGTCCTTCAGGTGTTTTTTAGCAAACTCCATGCGGGCTTTCATGTGTCTTGCACTGAGGAGAGGCTTCCGTCGGGCCACTCTGCCATAAAGCCCGCAAGGGCTGCAGTGATGGTTGACTTTCTACAACTTTCTCCCATCTCCCGACTGCATCTTTGGAGCTCAGCCACAGTGATCTTTGGGTTCTTCTTTACCTCTCTCATCAAGGCTCTTCTCCCCCGATAGCTCAGTTTGGCCGGATGGCCAGCTCTAGGAAGTGTTCTGGTCGTCCCAAACATCTTCCATTTAAAGATTATGGAGGCCACTGTGCTCTTAGGAACCTTAAGTGCAGCAGAATTTTTGGTTTCACTTTATTTTGATGGTCCCTTTAACATATTCTATTGACTATAAGTAGCGTTGCACCTACATGTCCACTAAGTATCATTAGAGTGTTAGTAGAGTTTTAGTAGACTGGTAGAGTTAGGATTAGAATAAGTTGACATATAGTTGCAAAGTTACGTATAGTCAGTAGAATGTCTGTTGGAGGACCATTAGAATAAAGAGTTAGCAGATATTAAGCAGACAGTCTACTAATACTCTAATGAGAGTTAGTTGACATGTAGGTGCAACATTACTTATAGTCAACAGAATGTTCAAAAGGGACCATCAAAATAGTGTTACCGAATTTTTTTTTTTTTTTTTTTTTTTTTTGCCAGATCTGTGCCTTGCCACAATTCTGTCTCTGAGCTCTTCAGGCAGTTCCTTTGACCTCATGATTCCCATTTGCTCTGACATGCACTGTGAGCTGTAAGGTCTTATATAGACAGGTGTGTGGCTTTCCTAATCAAGTCCAATCAGTATAATCAAACACAGCTGGACTCAAATGAAGGTGTAGAACCATCTCAAGGATGATCAGAAGAAATGGACAGCACCTGAGTTAAATATATGAGTGTCACAGCAAAGAGTCTGAATACTTAGGACCATGTGATATTTAAGTTTTTCTTTTTTAATAAATCTGCAAAAATTTCACCAATTCTATGTTTTTCTGTCAATATGAGGTGCTGTGTGTACATTGAGAAAAACCTAATGATTTTAGCAAATGGCTGCAATATAACAAAGAGTGAAAAAATGTATAGGGGTCTGAATACTTTCCGTACCCACTGTATATGCCAAAATGAGTTTTGCCATGTATATGGTACACAGTTTTTCGTGTGCATATGATACACACTTTATGGCGTGTATATGACCGCTCTTGGGTAGGATGGGGGTGGGGGGTTTGTGGGTATAATACGGCATAAAGTGTGCACGCGAAAAACTGCGTACCATATGCATGCCAAGACTAATTTCCACGCATACATTCCACGACACTCGTATTATTTATACATATTTTCGTGTGATCCGACTCAGCGTTTCACACCCATAAGACTTTTGTTCATCTTCGGAACACAAATTAAAATATTTTTGATGAAATCCGAGAGCTCTCGGATCCCTCCATAGACAGCAATTTAATTACCACTTTCAAGGCCCAGAAAGGTAGGAAAGACATTGTTAAAATAGTCCATGTTCAAACTTCATTTTATGAAGCATTGAGAATACTTTTTGTGTGCATAAAACAAACAAAAATAATGACTTTATTCCACAATTTCTTCACGTTTGTCTGCTACGCTGTTGACGTATTAAATACAGTGCCGAGTTACGTCAGAGCTATGCCAGAACGCCGGCTTACCATTGGCCGATGCTGTGTGATGCTGATGCAGGAGCTGGCCAATGTAAACAGTGTAGGAGACTGACACAGATTGTTGAATAAAGTTATTACTTTTGTTTGTTTTTTGCGCACAAAAATTATTCCTGTCGCTTCCATAGCATAACTATGCATAACTTTACAAGATGAATACAAAGACATTGGCCCAAAATCAAAGCAATCACAAATGTTTCCATTGGATTAAAAGTGTATACTTGAGAGGAAAATGTCACAGTCGTATATATATTTCTGGTGCAGTCATTTTCAGAAGGCTGTTACTGTAAGTCACTCAGCAGTGTTTATAATAACTGTAGGTTCACACACCATTAGCTCATGAGAACTTTCTCCAAAAATAGGAGGCTTGAACTGTCACAATACCACAAACAGAGGAGAAAAAGTTGACAAATTTACCCTAGATTTCAAGTGCTTATACTGTATAGGGTGTAAGAAAGTACATAGAAATTACCCCTAAGTTACAGAGTCAGCATTTTATTCTATCATGAAACCAGTTAACTTGCTGTAAACCTTCTAACTTTACTGTAAGTTCTGATTTATTTATAGAATAGTTATAATTAGTATTGTCAAACCTGCACATTACATAATTTTTTTTTTTTTTTTTTTTTTTTTTTTTAGCCAAATCTCTAAATTGTCCTGTGGTGTGACTTGTTGATGTTAATAAATACCTCATGCAACATTTTTACAAGTGTCTATTTTGGTAAATGACAATCATTCTTTTCATCCATATATTTCTAAAAGCATAGGAACTTGATACATTTGGTCACTGAAAACCACACCACCCGCTGTGACACCATATCCTGATTTAAATCGGGCAATTCCACTTTTGAATTAGTTGAAGGACCCCATTCAAGGTCATGTTACTGTGCACATGGTAAGATTTGTTCAAATGATGTCTCAGAATTGTTCAAATATTTAACTTTTTTTGGAACCACCATTAAAGTGTTAATTTCTGTTGTCCTTTGCTGTGACACCCCTATATTCTTCATTCTTTCTGTCACATCATAGGACACATTTCAGTAAAAATGTTTTAAAAAAACAGAATTGACAAAGTTAGTGACCCCATATATTTTCTTCACACTACATAACAATATGCATTTCTTCTTCAAAAGTGGTGTTTTACAAAAAAAGCATTTTTTTTATTGTTTATTTGTCAACTACCCAAGTACAGATGCCATCAAATAATTCTCAATTAGCCTATAGTAATGTAGAACAATTACTCAAGTAGACTGACCACTAGAAAAGAACATTACTCAAATATTACATGAAAACACGCACGCACACACAGTGTCAGTAAAACAAAATTGCAGTCTTGTAGAAATGGATTGACGAAGCACCTATAAAAGATTTACAGATAAAAAAGTACCTATGTGAGCATGCTATAAGTGTTTACTGTAACTTTGTGAGCGTAAAAAGTGATGAGCAGACCCAGAAACTCCAGCCTCCTACAGAATTAGTATATGCCACTTATTTTAAGAACCAATGAATGGTGAACCTAAAACACAGGTGGGCAAATTTAGAACTCGGGATGTTAAAGAACATTGTGACATAGTTCATTGACAGACATATCACTTTACAAATTAATAAGACATGAAGTTTTAATCTGAAAGAACACCTGGGGGAGGGGCGGCGATGCCGTAATACATCAACGCGTCTCAACTACGGTTAGGAAATACTTCACTGGTAAAAACGTGACTAGATTAAAGATTTTATAAGATAAAGAAATACCAAACAGTGACTATTCTGATCATTACCATTTGCTTTGAAAAATATTCATACTCCCAGGTATAGTACTATGGTGAAATGTCTACAGACACCATTGTAGATTGAAAAAAATATAGATGATGAAATGGATAACAATAAGCAAAGAGACTACTGAAAAATGACTGCGAGTCTAAAACGTTCCCCAAACAAAGGTTTTATGACAAAAAAAAAAAAAATGGCATGTTGGAAAATGACTCAGCCTGTGAATAATCTCGTTATGTAAATGTTTTTGTATTTGACTCTTCAGTTTCAAATGCACTTCATATTTTTATTTTCCTCTGAATAATAACAAATATGCTCATCAAGAATCCCAGAATGCATTGCGATAAGATCAGTGAAAAATAAAATCCAAGCTGGTGGATGAGGCGAATAAATAAATAAACATTTTAATACTAGTATGTTATGATAAATATAGTTTAGTGCAATAAAAAAGTATTGTATGGATTTGCTTGCTATGTAGCTTATTATGTGTATTGGAGTATCATGCCATTAGCTTAGCAACATGCTAATGTCAAACTCCAATAAAAATGAATTGCATTTTAAATCTCTTACTTATGAAGTTAGAGAGCAGTTACAGTTTAAGGCTTTACATGATGTTACACATTGTCAAGTTAGTAAGCATAATCAGTGTATGTAAATTTAATGTAGTCTAAATCAGGCATTCTCAACCCTGGTCCTCAAGTCCCACTGTCCTGCAGAGTTTAGCGCCAACACTAATCAAGTACACCTGAACCAGCTAATCAAGCTCTTCAGGATTACTAGAAAGCTACAGGCAGGTGAGTTTGATCAAGAGCTAAACTCTGCAGGACAGAGGGCCTCGAGGACCAGGGTTGAGAACCCCTGGTCTAAATGACACCAAAGTCCCTTTAAGGCAAGTAATTTGGCTCGGCAGCCATCTTTGAAACGCCTCTCATCTTGGGGAACATCAAATTCTCCAAAGCTGCTCACCAAGCTTATGTTTAAATTTCATATTTGAAATCACCAATGAAATCTGACAGCAACGGTCTCCATAAATTGTTTCTAGACACTCAAATAATTTAGGGCAATATAGTGTAAGGGATCTTACACTATATTGCCAAAAGTTTTGGGACGCCTGCCTTTACATGCACATGAACTTTAATGACATCCCATTCTTAATCTGTAGGTTTTAATATGGAGTTGGCCCACCCCTTGCAGATATAACAGCAACTTCAACTCTTCTGGGAAGGCTTTCCACGAGGTTTAGGAGTGAGTTTATGAGAATTTTTGACCATTCCTCTAGAAGCACATTTGTGAGGTCAGACACAGGCTCCTGCCGTTCACAGTCTCCGCTCTAACTAATCCCAAAGGTGCTCTATTGGGTTGAGGTCAGGACTCTGTGCAGGCCAGTCAAGTTCCTCCACACCAAACTCGCTCATCCATGTCTTTATGGACCTTGCTTTGTGCACTGGTGCGCTGTCATGTTGGAACAGGGAAGGGGCCATCCCCAAACTGTTCCCACAATGTTGGGAGCATGAAATTGCCCAAAATGTCTTGGTATGCTGAAGCATTAAGAGTTCCTTTCACTGGAACTAAGGAGCCAAGCTCAACCCCTGAAAAAAACAACCCCACACCATAATCCCCCCTCCACCAAACTTTACATTTGTACTTGGACTCGTCCATCGGATTGCCAGACAGAGAAGCGTGATTTGTCACTCAAGAGAACACGTCTCCACTGCTCTAGAGTCCAGTGGCGACATGCTTTACACCACTGCATCTGGCGTTTTGCATTGCGTTGGTGATGTAAGGCTTGGATGCAGCTGCTCGGCCATTGAAACCCATTCCATGAGGCTCTCTACGCACTGTTCTTGAGCTAATCTGATGGCCACATGAAGTTTGGAGGTCTGTAGCTATTGACTCTGCAGAAAGTTGGTGACTTATTACACAGGTGGCAACCTATCACGGTCCCATGCTTGAATTCACTGAGCTCCTGAGAGCGACCCATTCTTTCACAAATGTTTGTAGAAGCAGTCTGCATGCCTAGGTGCTTGATTTTATACACCTGTGACCATGGAAGTGATTGGAACACCTGAATTCAATGATTTGGAGGGGTGTCCCAATACTTTTGGCAAAATGGTGTATATTGCACAATACCCCATAAATTACCAGTAACTCTTACCATTTCCTGGCTGCACTTTAATGTGACTTTATTAGAGAATGAGTATCTGTATTAAGGTTGTGTTATGGAAATGAGGCAGGCATGTACCCTGTGGCTCCTCGACATAAAACCACCAGCACATTTACACCCACTCCATTCAAACCACCACAGTGATTTCTCATCCACACTCTACTACTGTATAGTGTAGATTATCTTTAACAGGCGTTATGGATTTGAAATGCAAAATTTTAGTTTCTTTTTTTTGTTTGTTTTTGTTTTTTGCCCTTACAATACTTTGAAATGATAGATCTAGAATAACAGCATTGGGACATTTGTTTTTACTGTTGATATTGCTTGACCTTGCTTCTTTTTCTTCTTTTTTTGAAATGGGATGTTTTTAAATCTTAGACTTTTTTTATTAAATTTTTTTATCATACTTGATAAATCAAGCTTTTATGGCTCATATAGTATAATATAGTGAAAATATGCTCATGCTAGAGGCTCGAACTGAGCAAAAATATGCAATTTGGGGCAGATGTGCCAAAAAACTAAGAAAAAAAGTAAGAAATTCTGATAGCTTGTAATGTAAATCAATGAGATAGCAGACAACTTTCATAAAATGCATATAAATATCAGTTCAATCATGACAACTCTCAGAGTGGACCAATTCAACCAGCATTTATTGGCATGGGGCATGAAATATACATAGGCTTAATTTTGGCGGACGAGATCTGCTACGCTGCTGCTGCTGAACAAATACAATAATTTGTTCAGCTTAGTCAAAAATAGCAAACAAAGGAAAGGCTGCTGCAAGAAATGGTAGCAGATCTCTACAGGTGGCACCGGGGAGAAGGAGAGATGGCAAAAGCTTTCACATCGCGCAGCATGCAAATTGCAAGCTAGGGTACTTATATATATATATATATATATATATATATATATATATATATATATATATATATATATATATATATATATATATATATATATATATATATATATATATATATATATATATATATATATATATACGTGGATTTGGAAATACACTATATTGCATATGGGGTATATTACACTATATTGCATATACCCTTTGCAGCTCTTCTGGGAAGGCTTTCCACAAGTTTTAGGAGTGTGTTTATGGGAATTTTTGACCATTCTTCTAGAAGCAACTTTGTGAGGTCAGGCATTGATGTTGGACGAGAAGGCCTGACTCGCAGTCTCCGCTCTAATTAATCCCAAAGGTGTTCTATCGGGTTGAGATCAAACTCGCTCATCCATGTCTTTATGGACCTTGCTTTGTGCACTGGTATGCAGCCATGTTAGAACAGGAAGGGCCCATCCCCAAACTGTTCCCACAAAGTTGGAAGCATGAAATTGTCCAAAATGTCTTGGTACGCTGAAGCATTAAGAGTTTCTTTCACTGGAACTAAGGAGCCAAGCCCAACCCCTGAATAACAGCCCCACACCATAATCCTCCCTCCACCAAACTTGGTCAGACAAGTACCATTCTCCTGGCAACTGCCAAACCCAGACTCGTCCATCGGATTGCCAGACACAGAAGCGTGATTCGTCACTCCAGAGAACACGTCTCCACTGCTCTAGAGTCCAGTGCTGACGTGCTTTACACCACTGCATCCAATGTTTTGCATTGCACTTGGTGATGTAAGGCTTGGATGCAGCTGCTCGGCCATTGAAACCCATTCCATGAGGCTCTCTATGCACTGTTCTTGAGCTAATATAAAGGCCACATGAAGTTTGGAGGTCTGTAGCTATGGACTCTGTAGAAAGTTGGCAACTTCTGCACACTGTACACCTCAGCATGCGCTGACCCCGCTTTGTGATCTTACGTGGCCTACCACTTTGTGGTGGAGTTGCTGTTGTTCCCAATTGCTTCCACTTTGTTATAATACCACTAACAGTTGACTGTGGAATATTTAGTAGTGAAGAAATTTCACAAATTGACTTATTGCACAGATGAAAACCTTTCACAGTACCACGCTAGAATTCACTGAGCTCCTGAGAGTGACCCATTCTTTCACAAATGATTGTAGAAGCAGTCTGCATGCCTAGGTGCTTGATTTTATACACTTTTGGCAATGGAACAGATTGGAACCCTGAATTAAATTATTTAGATGCGTGTCCCAATACTTTTGGCAATATAGTGTATGCTCTGATTGGCTGGTGCTGTGTTCCGTTAAAGTTTACCAATCAGTGTTCGGTTAAAGTTTCATGCCTGAACAATGTATTTGTCCCTCTATATCTCCCAATATGTCTTAGTAGGATGATATTTAAATGCTTTGTTTTATGATCAAAATGATGTATGGATAATATAATATATTAATAATACATTAATATAAATAACAATATAAAAGTTATTCTTACATTTACTTTAAAAAAATCAGTAAAGACTGTACAGCAGGGGAACAGATTGTTTTACCATTTACTTGAAAGTAAAAAACTGTCAAACAGATGTCAGAAGATATGTAGTAGATTGTGTACAAATTTGATCATGTTGATAATCTAGAGGCCTTGTAGAAATGTGTATATCTAATATGATACAGTAGGGTTAAATAAACCACAATCAGAAAGGTCAGACAAGATACACACAAACAAAAACACCTAATGTTAGCACTCTCTCTCTCCCTTTCTCTTTCTTATTCCCTTTCAGCTCAGGTTTCTGGGAAGCAGCTTTGGCTGTGGGAGAAGCTTCCAGCCAATCACATGACTGTGCTGTGGAGGGATCTCCTGATGATCACGTGACCTTAGACCTTAGTGCTGATTCATGGTGCCATCGTTTCACTCTGTTGAGGAGCAAAATCAGGGAAAGACAAAGGAACTGGATAGAGGGCTTTTTGTAAAATTAAGATTTCTCTTTTTCTGTTTCTTTTTTACCTCACCAAATACCTTTTTAGCTCTGGAAAATGTACTTGGCTGGTTTGCATGTTAAATAATTGAGATATCTATCTGTGTGTGGTGTGTGTGTGTGCGTGCATGTGTGTTATCACCGTGAGGAGTCAAGATGGGTGGCAGACAGAGCACCACGTGTGTGGGCGTACAGAACGCGAGGGGCTCGGCTCGCTGAATAGGGGGCTTTTCTCTTGCACTTTACACCTTTGCACTGAGAAACGGGGCAGACGTTAAAAATTCCCTCTCATATACAATAAACCAACTGTGGGCTGTTTCTGGTTAAAAGTTGTTTGTGATATTCACAGAATATCATACTGTACTGTAAGAGGGTGATTCCTCAGTTAGAGCCACTTGATATCATGCTAAATAAAAAATCTCCTAATTATGTGTCATTAATGCATTTATTCAGGATATTTGTCTAGGAATCATTGTTTGCCCTGGAAGAGATGCGCTCTATGCTATTTTCACATCTATGATAAGCAAATATAATCTTTCCAAAAAGAAATGGTACAGTAGGGGACAGTGACCCTGTGAACAAAAAATTAAACAAAAAATAATACACTTGCACTCATAATACCAAACTTATGAAAATGCACAAAGTACAAATTTCCTGCTTTTAAACAAGACTTTTCCTGATATATTATTTGTTTTACATTTATTCATTGTTATGGAAAATTTGCAAAGTAATTTTTTTTTTCTTTTTTCAGATTTTGAAAGATTTTCCTGAGCCAAAAATGCTTACAAATTAGGTAATAATAATGATACTACTACTACTACTACTACTACTAATAATAATAATAATAATAATAATAATAATAATAATACAAATTTAAAACTGTAATTTTATTTTTCTCTTAAAAACATCGTGGGGGTGAAAAAAAAACTCCTGAGGAATTACAAAAGTGATTGTTCAATAGTGAAAAAGGTGTTTTTGTGTGCTGCAAAGTAAATAGTACAGTCAAAGTGTCCATCAAATCTGGATCAACATATATCAGCATAATCTGGATTCAGGATTCCTTTCACTTTCTTTTTTTTAACACTTTTTCTTTCTCTTTCTGTTGCTTTTTCAATACAGAACCACACAGGCAGAACGTGTTGCTTGTTTGCATACAGTATGGAAAGTTTCTGTTTCTCATAACTGAACTTATTGCATTCATGGTCACACTATACAGTCCAGTCAGAACCTGACAAACAATGATATTTTCATTCATTATATAAACAGTATGCAGGCATGCAGTAAGCAATAAAAAGCTATCTGTGTTTTCAGCACATCCCCTCTAGATAAGGCTGTGTGTGTGTGTGTGTAGGGGGTGTATGTGTCAGAGATAAAGAGGGAAGTCCCTGTCTCTCACTGGTATGTAAATCCTGCGTTGGGGGTGCCGGCAAAGTCAAAACACCTCTGTCTCCATGAGGAGTAAAGTAAAACACCTCATGGAGACAGAGGAGCCTGGCACTCAACTGACCCCGGAGACTTTTCATATACTCCCACATACAAGTGTACAAGAGCGATGGTCCAAAATCCTATCTATGCGCCAACATCAACTTCAACAGCCTGAGAAATTTAGAGAAGGTTGAAAATGAAGAGAAAGACCTAATGATTAAGGAGCAAAAATATTGACCTCCAGACCACTGAAAGGAAACGAAGGTGCGAATTCAAGTGTAAACAGTAGCATCACCTTTGTGTGTTATTTCAGTGCTGTCAGCACCATATTCACTAACTACTCAAAATTCAGCTAAATCAGGTGCTAAAATGCTAAACGCTCAAGGTGCAAAGACAGCACAAACAGTGTGTGCATATAAACAATGCCATCAGTGGGTGCAATTCATTTCCCAGAATGTAGAAATTATATTAAAGTGCCCCTATTATGCTTTTTTGAATATTTCCTTCCATGCAGTGTAATATAGCTGTTTGTGAATGTAAAAAGTCTGCAAAGTTTTAAAGATCAAAGTGAAGGACAAATAAATGTATTGTCTCCTAAAAGAAAGAATAGATTCTGAAATGCCGAAACAAATCGTCAGCATTTCCAGTCTCACATCCTATTACATAACAATGTAACAAAGTAACAAATCTTCATTGGCTGCTTGCGAACAATGTCTACTTTGACCCTCAAATACTGTAGCTGAGACCTGGAAGTGTTTGGTTTTCAGCGATGCGAATCCACTTTGTATGCACTTTGCATGCACTTTTGCAAAGGATGAGGACTCGCGCTGGAATTGATATGCCATCATTCATATTGCTGTGTATCCAACAGAACTGGAAGAAGTGTATCAATGTGTATCCGCTGAGGAAGAACTGAAATTCAGATATGGTATAATAGGCGTTTAGTTTCCGACATGCACTGTAAGCGGTAGACCAATCACAACAGACTGGGCCATCTGGCCAATCAGAGCAGAGTAGGCTTGTGGAAAGGAGGGGTTTAGAGAGACTGACTCTTCAAACGAACCGTTTTCAGACAGTTTTTTGACCTTGGATGCACGTAAACCTTTTGTTGGAGACCTCCAAAACAAAATTAAGAACCTTTACAATAGCATAATAGGGACCCTTTAACAGTGGGAAAAAATATTTGTTTAGTGTAAGACACAGTTCCAAGGTTATAGGTGTGTTTGCAAAGGGAAACATTTTAGTTATGGTACAACATAATCAAAATTCACCTAAAACGAGGAAACAAAATAATAAATCATTGGTCCGAATTCCTAATTCCATGCATCACATTAGTGAAATTTATGAAAATTTGAGTCATTTTCGATTCAAGCAGTTTTCTGTTGGTTAATGTGATGAATCCATGTGAACAAGTTGCAAAATTTGCATGGGAAATACACTCACCTAAAGGATTATTAGGAACACCTGTTCAATTTCTCATTAATGCAATTATCTAATCAACCAATCACATGGCAGTTGCTTCAATGCATTTAGGGGTGTGGTCCTGGTTTAAGACAATCTCCTGAACTCCAAACTGAATGTCAGAATGGGAAAGAAAGGTGATTTAAGCAATTTTGAGCGTGGCATGGTTGTTGGTGCCAGACGGGCCGGTCTGAGTATTTCACAATCTGCTCAGTTACTGGGATTTTCACGCACAACCATTTCTAGGGTTTACAAAGAATGGTGTGAAAAGGGAAAAACATCCAGTACGCAGCAGTCCTGTGGGGGCGAAAATGCCTTGTTGATGCTAGAGGTCAGAGGAGAATGGGCCGACTGATTCAAGCTGATAGAAGAGCAACTTTGACTGAAATAGCCACTCGTTACAACTGAGGTATGCAGCAAAGCATTTGTGAAGCAACAACACGCACAACCTTGAGGTGGATGGGCTACAACAGCAGAAGACCCCACCGGGTACCACTCATCTCCACTACAAATAGGAAAAAGAGGCTACAATTTGCACAAGCTCACCAAAATTGGACAACTGAAGACTGGAAAAATGTTGCCTGGTCTGATGAGTCTCGATTTCTGTTGAGACATTCAGATGGTAGAGTCAGAATTTGGCATAAACAGAATGAGAACATGGATCCATCATGCCTTGTTACCACTGTGCAGGCTGGTGGTGGTGGTGTAATGGTGTGGGGGATGTTTTCTTGGCACACTTTAGGCCTCTTAGTGCCAATTGGGCATTGTTTAAATGTCACGGCCTACCTGAGCATTGTTTCTGACCATGTCCATCCCTTTATGACCACCATGTACCCATTCTCTGATGGCTACTTCCAGCAGGATAATGCACCATGTCACAAAGCTTGAAGTCACCAGATCTCAACCCAATAGAGCATCTTTGGGATGTGGTGGAACGGGAGTTTCGTGCCCTGGATGTGCATCCCACAAATCTCCATCAACTGCAAGATGCTATCCTATCAATATGGGCCAACATTTCTAAAGAATGCTTTCAGCACCTTGTTGAATCAATGCCATGTAGAATTAAGGCAGTTCTGAAGGCGAAAGGGGGTCAAACACAGTATTAGTATGGTGTTCCTAATAATCCTTTAGGTGAGTGTATTTAATCCTCAGGTGAAATTCCCAATCGCTCTGATTAATTTTGAAATGATTTGATTGTATGTGAAGTTACCGAACAATGTTAAATGTGACCGCACTTTTAGATAGTTTTGTTTATTATAATGGGAGCATTCTTGATTTGTCGCAGAAAAGAAGTTAGCAGTTATGCAGGAACAGTTGACACATAGTCTAATATTTAATATGAAATCTCATGATCTTGGCAGCTGGAAATGAATTTATAAAGCAAACAAACTTATATAGATATCAGACTGTATTCGGAGGCACAGTTAGGAGAATCAGTTTTACTATATGTTAAAATAACCGCAGCATTATGATTACCTCATGTAAATAAGAGGCTGTATCAACTGCTCATTTCCATGTGAAATAAAATTACATCTTTTATTTTGAGATAAAATACAAGACAGGAAACCATTTTAATCGTGAATAATGTGCGTCTATATATCTTCCTATTTTTAAATAGATTTAAATAATTAAATAATAATTAGGATATTATTTCCTATTATTAAATTAAATATGCATTTATTCTTATTATACCAAGCATATGACATGTTATTGACCACGTGAGCAGCGTTCCCAGGTGCGCAGGATCACAAAACTCGCTCCTCCACCGTGAATAAATCACCATCAGAATGCTTGAGTTTTATCACTGAGGTGACATGCAAATTCATTTTTACGGACTTCCACGTGAGAAACAATTACCGTCCGAATAGGGCTTAGCACTGATATTTGACATTTAACATTACATTGAATTAATATATAATCCAAGATGACAATACACTGAAATGCATAGAATATGATATCATCACAGTCATGTAGGCTATATTTGAAGGGGAATTCTCACATCATATAGCCTACATGTACATTTACTGTAGATTCATAAGCACAGCATCCACCCCCATATCTCAGATGATAAAAGAATATTGTTATCTGTATATGTATGTAGTTAGAGTATATGTATACGTGCAAGTACAACTGGATGAAAGTAAGACGATGAAAGCCAGAAATAATCTGATACCTGAAGTGTCCTGATCAGCTGAGATCATCAGGCTGTGACTCATTCAGAGTCACCGCTCTGATCGAATGAGCTTACGACTGATCCTAGACCTGCTGTAAAAGTGGTGTGATCAACCTGCTCTGAGTCATCGGGGGGGCCACAGTCAGCATCTGCCAGGAATTGAAGAGCTAAAGTAGAATTACGCCTGCTGCCTCTTCTCTCCTTTACTGTCAGTGTCCGCCTTCATTGCCCCATTTTCTTTTCCTCGCTCTCTTTTCCCCCTCCTTCACTCGAGTTTCTGTCCTGCTCCCCTGCTGGGTCTGAGCCGTCCGACTCGGTCTTATTCCCGTTAATCCCCGTTTCCACTTCTCTCAGCTTTTACAGGAAACGTTGAGCTGCAGAAATGGCCACAGTGGGTATTAATTTACAATCCTTCCCTCTGGTCTGGGTCACCCACTTAACACACAATGGGAAACATGCTTTTAGGATAATTTTTTATGGTATTTATTGGCCTTTGTTGCAAACAGGATGCAGAATTGCAATTAAAATCAATTGAAATTCAAAGATTTCACATTCTTTAACTGTTGTTAACTAAAAAAGTAAAGTAAAGCTATTCTTTTTAGATATTCAAAAGTTTGGGGTCAGTAACATTACTTTTTTTAAGAAATTACTATTGCACAGCAACTACTAGAATGATTTCTGAAGGACATGTGACACTGAAGACTGGAGAAATGACAAAGTCCCTTTAAGACAAGTCATTTCACTCAGTGGCCATCTTTGAAAATCCTCTCAGGCATGCAAGTGCAGTTCCTATCTCTTTGAATGGTGAAACATCATGCGAATGCGCAGTTCTAAGTCCGTGTCTCAGAACACTTGACTGTTTCTATAGCAACTGGAGCTTCGGCAGCTGCAGTGACGTGATGACTTTGCTAATCAATGATTGGCTCTTTCATTTACAGGGCGGGGCTTATTTGCCGTATTGAGTGTTGCACTTTCTCCCATTCTTAAGTAAACTATTTATAAAGTCTTTGGTATCGATGCTGAAAATTCCTCTTTGTATGACAGCAATAAATTACATTTTAAAATATGTGACCCGTACTGGCAAAATGAGTCAGAATACGCACAGGATAATTTCGAGCTACAGGCAAAACAAGTGAAAATGTTGGATTTTGGTTGATTTTGAGGTTTTCACAAAAATGTGTTCATTAAGTCCTCGTCTAGTGATCCCAATGCTCCAAATAGCAGTTAAAGGGTTAGTTCACCCCAAAATGAAAATAATCCTGAAAATAAAATGAAAATAATGATTTACTAAGCTAGATAATTTAGATTTACTAAGCTAGATAAAATTTCATTTCAGAAGGCTTTTATTAACCGCCCGGAGCCGTGTGGAGCAGTTTTATGATGGATAGATGCACTTTTATGGACTTCAAAAATGACCCAACAGTCACTGCAGGATTTTTTTTTATATAACTCTGATTGTATTCGTCTGAAAGAAGAATGTCATATACACCTAGGATGGCTTGAGGGTGAGTAAATCATGGGTTAATTTTCATTTTTGGGTGAACTAACCTTTTAAACATCCAAAAGTATCTTTATTTGTAAGTTTTCGGAGAGAAGTACGTTTCTCTTGTCCATGAAGACGATCTTACTCACGATGACTGACAGATCCGACGCGTGCGCCTCAGACAGCGTGCGATCCTGATATACACATATACACAATTATAGTATTTCAAAATATCTGTCTTGGCATATCTGTCTGTCAAGCAAACATTAGATGTTATGTCTTATGTGAACGTTTGGTTAACTGTTGGGGAAAAACATCTGATGTGTAACATTATTTTAGATCTGTGTGGTACAGTAAGTCTTAATATACAGGCTGTCTGTTTCATTACTCTTAATCCAAACAAATGTTGAATATGTGTCTATAGATACTTGGTGTGTGTCAAATTTTGGTGTTATTACCAGGGACTTTAAGGTATGGTTGCTAGGTGATTTTGTTTTTGAAAACTTTAAATCGATTTTTCTTAAAATGGACTTTGCTGACTCTATTCGACTTCAAACAGGTGTAGTTATTTATTATTATTATTATTATTATTATTATTATTATTATTTTGTCTGATTCAAACAAATCATGCATAATTTTGGAGGTGTTTCAATAAATAATTTTTTACAAATGTGCTCATTGTGACTCATTTTGCCAGCACGAGTCACATATATTCAAAGAGAAACCATTATTTTAAATTGTAATATTATTTCACAATATTACTGTTGTTACTGTTACTGTTGGTGAGCATGACATTTTTTAACTTAAAATCCAACTGAATGTTTACCGATGCTTTAAATCAGCAGTCAGGATATTCTTTTTTATTTTTTTATTTTTTTATTCCCCGATGGGACATACCTACAGACCACATACTGCATATATTATAATGTTCTTGAGTTCTCCCAGGGGACTTCAAACAGCATTCCAATCAAATAGGTCGTCCCAGAAAGGCATTGGAGTGGGCACCTGTCCCACCTCAACTAAGGGGGCTTTGGCTTGCTTGTCTGTCTGGTCCAAGACACAAATCACTGGCTGACTGGCACACTGCCAAACAATTAAATTAATTACAGTGCACAGTGAGTGAGAGAGAGAGAGGGGGAGAGAGTCTGACCAGGCCACTTGTCTAATTTGTGCATCCTAAGCAGAGGAAGATGAAGTGCACTTTTGGATATTACACTTCCAGAGATTCTGAGTGGAGTTCAATCACAGGAACTTGTCCTAAATGAACAGTGAAGCAAATGAAAATGCTTTTGCAATTCACCTAAATTTGCCATGATTATGATACCCTATTCATGACCAGACTGCGCACATCATTCTTCTATGAGGGTGTAACTGGTGCAACAATAGTAATGTGCAGTATGTTTCAATTCTCCATTTATAACAATTAAATAGGCCATTCTGGGCGGATTAATTAAAAAATTATAATAATAATTTATTAATCTCTTTTAACAATATATTTACTATTGATAAGTCTCCCAACTCTACACAATACAAACTACATTAATGGCCACTCAATCATCTTGTAATCTCTATAGTCACACCCTCTAAACAGTCCAGAATGTTCATTGTTTCCCAGAATCCCTTCCCCACCCTCACGTGCCCAGACAACAGAACCTATACAGAACATTCCCAGAACCACATCACTGTACTTTCATGCTTCAGACAAAACAGGTCATTTGTTAATTATGCATTATAATGGACTACCTTTGGGTGTGTTACCAAACAGTGTTTGCAAAGAGAGCAGTTCACTGAACACAGGTCACAGGTCTTAAAGGAACAGTTCACCCACAAAGAATTATTTACTCACCCTTTTTTTGTTTCTAACACACATGATTTATATCCATGCTAAATTGTTCTTACAGAAGTCTTGAAATTTAGTTTTTGTCCTTTTGCAGCTTGATAGATTCTGGTCAGCGTCTGCTGTCTTTTGAAAAAGAGCGCCTGGGACATTCTGCTAAACATCTCCTTCTGTGTTCCATGGAAGAAGAAAAACGAGTGAGTAAAAGAACAAAAGCAGTTCAGCCTGCCGCCTATTTTGCATTCTGTCATTTTACATTGAGTCTAATTATTATATCAAGGTCATTTGAACTTGTTTGTCACCTCTGGCATTGTTAATGAGTTTAAGGGCACGGCGCCCATCTGTCTTAATTTATACCGTTTTATAACAGTAGTTTTGCAAAAGATGCAGCCTTCTCCATCTTCTAATATTCTTCATTCATTCATATAATGGGTTTATAATCATTATTTTGGTTGTTCAGCCTGGTCTCATCGTTAATACGTAGGTATAAATACATAACTTTCAAAGACACAAAACGTATGTTTTTGTGCGTTTGGATAGGTGCTGAAACGTAAAATATGGACGTATTGGTGACATTTAAACGTAGCATTATTACGTTTTTACAGCTAAAAACTTAAAATATTAACAAATCTTTCATTCAAATATCTGTATCATTTCCCTTTTACTATTTAATAAACGTAAGATCCCCTAACCTAAACATACCTATTTTATACAGAATATTCAAAGAATAAAATGTCAAAATGTGTCAGTTTTAGTAACAATATAGCATTAAAATGATATTTTGAGCCGCTAATCCTACAACCTACTCTAACCAACCCATAACCATTCCTCAAAACTATGTACTGTTAAAAATAAAAGCGTCATATGTATCAAATAAAGCGTTAATGTCATAACGGACAGACAAGTGCAATCACAATATTTTTTTTTTTTGCGAAAATGTTAAAAGCTCTACCAAAAGTAGTTCAGCTGACGATGTGTTGCAGTCCCATTTCTCTCTGGTGGTATAGTTTTGTATGAGGTACAGAGCAGATTTTAAATTGTTAATCCATGAAAATGTTGATCCGGCTTCTTTCCGTGAAGGCGCACATTTCCCATTTCAAATGTACATCGACTAAAACACGACATGTCGCAGTCTGTGATGAAGCAGGCGAGAGCCAATGAGCATTCGATACCACTGCCGTAAAGCATGTCGTAACGCTTCTTCAAATTTTGAATTCATAAGTCAAGCAAGCGTGGGATTTGACGTTACAGTCGCTGGCTGCTTAGAGATGAAGATCGCTGGATAAAGGGCTTTGGATCTGTTCCTCACAAACATATATGGATTCTAAAGATTTGGATGACACAGAACAAATAAAATGTATGTCTTTTGTGGATTTATGTTGTGTTTTGGTGTATTTTATGATTGTATTGTCGCTGCATAGGAGAAATATTACAGTAAGTAGATGAGTAAACTGCATTTAATAAATACATCTGAAAACATGTAATTGATATGACAATTAAATACAATAGAATAAAAAAAAAGAAATTCCACGATTTTATTAATCATGCATGGGACTGGGAGATGCTACACAAAATATTTTACGTTTTTAGTGCTGTCAGTACATAAATAGTTTGCGTTTTAATGCTGTCAATATTGTACATTATAGTGTGTATGAAAACGTAGGTAAATGTACGTGTGGTAGAACCACACTTTACGTAAAAATAAACGTTGGGTTGTTACATGTTGTATTATACTTTGTTGGAGGTGGCTATATGAGTCAAGAAAGGGAATGATACACTTTATCATTGTGTGTGGGCATAAGGCGACTTACATAAGACGTTTGCATATGAAGTTTATGAAGTTGCAATTCTGCACGGTGAAAACCACACTTTATCCAGAAGGATAGGAGTTACAGTGCATAAGGGGTGTGTGTTTGTGTGTGTGTGTGTGCGTGCGTGTGTGTTTCTATCCTGGTGGGGACTTCACACTAAACACTGACTCATGGGGACTCATGTCACTGTGGGGACCTAAATTGAGGTCCCCATGAGGAAAAAAGCTTATAAATCATAGATTAGAATTATTATTATTATTAATATTATTATTATTATTTGAAAATGTAAAAATGTAGAACGTTTTCTGTGATGAGTAGGTTTAGGGGTAGGGTTAATGTAAGGGGATATAATACAAAAACCATTACGTCTATGGAGAGTCCCCACAAAGATAGTGAACTCTGTCTGTGTGTGTGTGTGTGTGTGTGTGTGTGTGTGTGTGTGTGTGTGTGTGTGTGTGTGTGTGTGTGTGTGTGTGTGTGTGTGTGTGTGTGTGTGTGTGTGGCCTGGTAAACCCTGCCTAATGAAGATTTTTTCTTCACAAAGATGGCAATATCTGAAATCTGAAGTCCTTATGAAGTCCTTTTTGGTCCCCATGGGGAAAACAACTTATGAATCACACTAAGTGATGTTTTTTGAAAATGTAAAAATGCAGAAAGTTTACTATGATGGGTAGGTTTAGCGGTAGGGTTAGTGTAAGGGGATAGAATACACGGACACGGGTGTGGGTGTGGGTGCGTGTGCTATGCTCCTGAACCTCCGTTGATCTGTTTGTGTGGCGGCTCTGTATATCTCTATTTCTAATCATTTCTTTGTTGTTTCATATTTATTTTGGTTACTAAAACAGGAACTAAAACACTGTGTTACCAAGCTCATCATTGCTTCATTTGTGATGCTCCATTGCACCTTGACACAATGTCTGATGAAAGCAACAAGACAGAAGCCCTTCCACTTAAAAAGTGTGAATAAAGCTGAAAAGATGAGCAAACATTTACTTCATTATTGTAGCTTTTTATGGTTTATTTACTATTATAGTTCTAACATCCATTCAACAAGTTTCAGGAATGAACTTTTAATGCATCTCAATGTAGATTTTCTATTACAATAAAACCAATAACAATAAAATCGAACAATAATCACAGCAGGGTGAATTGTTTAAAGTTTTTCAAAAATTAAATATTGCTAGATCTTTTAAATATTAATATAATATGTTTCATTGAGTCTTGACTGCACTTTATCTGTATATACGGACTGCTCATTGTGTGTTTTTTGCTTGTAAGAGGTGACCTTGGGTATTATGAAAGGCGCCATTAAATAAAATGCATTATATATACTGTACCATCATGCACTGGGGCATAAATTATGAATATTCATTAATAATGGCAACACTTTAGTTTATGGTCAGATTTTCACTATAGTAACTAGTTGTTTATTAGCATGCATATTACTTGGATATTGGCTGTTTACTTATAAAGCACATATTAATGCCTTATTCTGCATGATCATAATCTATGGCCCAGTTTCACAGACAAGGTTTAGCCTAAACCAGGATTGGGCCTTAGTTCATTTAGGGCATTTGAGTAGCTTTTATAAACGTACACTAGAAAAACACATTACTGGTGTGCATCTTGAGACAAAACAATGGCACAGACATATTTTAAGAAATGTCAGTACAAGTTTCTTTCAGTTAAAACAGCTCAAACATGCATTTAAGTCTGGGATATTTAAGCCTTGTCAGTGAATCCTTTAATCCTACCCAATACCTAAACTTAACAACTACCTTATTAACTATTAGTAAGCAGTAGTTTGGAGTTTATTGTCTTGTGAGAATTGGACCCTAATCTAAAGTTTGACCTTTATTACTAATTACAAATGTTATGGTGTTTTCAAATTTGGATCATGAGATATCAGGATTAGTTCGTTTTTGTTTTGTTGTCTCATGTGTTTGTTAGAAGTTTACTATTTTTACTCACATTTTTCATTGACACTTTACATATTAAACCATGTAAAACCAATTGCTTTTTCACAATTTAAAACCACGACTTAATCTACAGTAAATTAACGTAAATGTTAAGTAGGTTCATTCATCTCTAGAATGCCACTCAAATTGATTCCTTCTTTTTTAAATTTCTACAGACACTTAATTTTTTACAGTGTTTTTAGAAATAACCTTGTCTTCTTTTCACATGTTTTTCCCTTTGGTCTTAGTTTTTCCATTTGCTCCTCTGTCCTTTTCTCTCTCTGTTTCGAGAAATCCAGGAAACCGTTTTACCATCATCAAGGGTCCGTTTAATGGGCCGTTTTGCTGAGAAAACCCAGAATCTGTTGCAGCATTGTTGTTTGGCCTGGTCCAGACTCCACTTCAAAAGATCATGATCCTCCTGCCAAGCACAACAGCGGCTCAAGCCTTAATAAAGCGTCAGCTTCTGTAACTGCTTACCCAGTGGGAAAAAGACACTCATTTTCTGTGGGCGTACTTGAAAAATATACAAAAACGGTCTTTATTTGCCCTCCTCAAAGGCAGGAAGACAGTTTGGCATCAAATGTGCCCGCGTTGCAGTAAAATAAGATGCTTTATTTGATTTAAATATAGTGCTCTAAGGAAATCTAGGCAATTTATCACCCAGTGTTGTGTGCAGTGATCTCTGGGCTGGTAAAGTGCACACACTTTCTTCATTGCTGCCACAAAATGACTGACTCGTTAGCATTTTTATTTTATTTTTTCCTGCCAACAACAACTAAAAACAAAGAAGAGATGAAATCATTATGATAATGAAACCATTTTAATTAAAGCATAGGCCTGCTGTTAACACCGCAAAAAAAATTAACAATGCTCTAAGAAGAAAAATCTAGAAATAATATAATAGTTTCAAAGAATCAGGGATTAACCAGCTTGAGTTGTGTAAACTGCAAGTGAACAGTGATAAACTGAAGTGTTTTGCTAGCGGTTTAATCACCCAAACACATTGTGCAAAGGTCCCAAGAGGCGTTAGTGTGACCACCTCCCATGCTGGAAATGCCGGTTTGAATCCCGCTCGTTTGCGAGGGGTTACATTGGTGCCATGACCCGGATGGGAGTGAGGTTTAGGATCCTCAAGAGGCACACTACTGATTGAAACTGAAATTGCAGCCTTTAGTGTCCTTGTTAGCACGCCAGCTTCCCATGCCTGAGATGGAGGTTCAAATCCCAGTCTTGGTGGGCTAAATCTGTTACGATGCTGCTGCTATTATTATTGCTGCTGCAGAGTAAGTATGGACTTGCTAATAGATACTCAGACACACTGCTGTGAGCATGTAAGATATGCCGCTGCTGCATAAATAGACAAACATACTTCTGTCAGGACTTCTATCATCAAAGATAATTGATTGGCTGTTAGCATGTAGTTTGGATTGGCGGTATGGCTCTGTTCTGGGCAAGAACTCCCTGTGCATCAATGCAGCCTAGCATGAATAAGAGCGGGGAGAGCAGCAATAACCCCCCTTAGGGTAAACAGAACTGAACCAACATAATGTATTGCAGATATCATTAATGTTGATATTAAATGTACAAAATAATTCAGGAATGTAGTCTGATTCAAGGGGAATAAGAATACCAAATCCTGACTGACGAGATGAGGAGCTGGGGATGGAGGAGGGTAAATGAGCTCTGGAGAAACACGATAGCTGCTGATAGTACTGAGGAGCTATATATGTATGCTGTGATAGATGTCGTATTCCTATAGATAGACTGTAGCAAATCTAGGCAGGTGGAGCTGGGGGAGGTGGAGGATTTCAGAGGAACTCTGATAGCAAGTTGCAGGATTAGCCTACAGCAAACAATTAACCAGACTATTTAAATCTTGAGCAAGCAATCTCATTGGCTGCTGGATCAGCAGAGGCCATTCAGCTTGTGCCATGTGGTAATGATGTGATTGCTTGCAGATTGCATGTAAAGGGTGTATCACTGAAGTTTGTTACAACTGAATGTTATATGAATGTGCTCTTTCTGTAGCAATAAAACACATACAAATGAATAACTAAAGCATAAATATTTCACAGTAAACTCACTAGTTTTTGTAATGTAATTACAAAAGTTTCATGGCCCCCAGGATATTTTGTTGCATGAATATCTGAACATGCAATATGTTGAAAGAAAGAACAGAGCATCTACTTAAAAATAAATAAAATAAAACTTATTCTAGCTTCATACATTCTTTTTATCAACACTTGATTGTGGGTAAGTTTCATTAAAAAAGCAACATTTTGAGCAAAAAGCTAAGAAAGTCATGTTTTTGTTAAAGACTACATCTGGATCATATTCAGAAAGATAATCAAAACATAGATGGAGTAGATCGATTCCATCAGTCAATTTCCATCCCTAATTCTGGCATTGTCCTATACGTTGTACTGGGTCGGCATTTCATTCAGTAACATTAGGCAGTTTTGATTTATATGCTGTTTAAAGTTGATGATTGCGTTATTTTACATATGCATATGATTATATATGACAGTTGTTTCTGCATCTTCTTCACATGTGTTTTGATGAGGAGATTCTGTACTTTTTCAGAACCTCTACTGTATAACAGTGAAAACACGGAAAGCCGGAAAATTCTGTCAATGGCAGGGAAAAAATTAATAAATTAATATTATTCATTCAAAAATACTAAAGATTATATATATATATATATATATAAAGTATGAATATTAGATTTTAATATAAACAAAATTTTTCTTTTCATCTAACATTTGATTCCAATTACATACCATTTAAAAAAATTAAATGAATATGACACAATGAAATATTAAATCTAAATAATATTACACTTAAAAAAGGTATAAAAATTACTGTTGAGAAAAACTCCAAATGCAATTTTATATATATATATATATATATATATATATATATATATATATATATATATATATATATATATATATATATATATATATATATATAGTTGATTTATTTCACTAATTCCATTCAAAAGTGAAACTTGTATATTATATTCATTCATTACACAGCCTGATATATTTCAAATGTTTATTTCTTTTAATTTTGATGATTATAGCTGACAACTAAGGCAAATCCCAAATTCAGTATCTCAAAAAATTAGAATATTGTGAAAAGGTTGAATATTGAAGACACCTGGTGCCACACTCTAATCAGCTGATGAACTCAAAACACCTGCAATGGTCTCTGTCTAGTTCTGTAGGCTACACAATCATGGGGAAGACCGCTGACCTGACAGTTGTCCAAACGATGACCATTGACACCTTGCACAAGGAGGGCAAGACATAAAAGCTCTGTGTCCAAGCACATTAATAGAGAGGCCAAGGGAAGGAAAAGATGTGGTAGAAAAAAGTGTACAAGCAATACGGATAACCGCACCCTGGAGAGGATTGTGAAACAAAACCCATTCAAAAATGTGGGGGAGATTCACAAAGAGTGGACTGCAGCTGGAGTCAGTGCTTCAAGAACCACTACGCACAGAGTACCACTACAAGTTTCACTTTTTGAATGGAATTAGTGAAATAAATAAACTTTTTGATGATATTCTAATTATATGACCAGCACCTATATATATATATATATATATATATATATATATATTATATATATATATATATATATATATATATCCATGATTATATACTGAACCTCAACCATGAGCATCCAAAAACCCAGACTTTGAATGAGTGCGTGGTGTGCAGGCATCATGGGACGAGAAGTAGTGGAGTGGAGAGTTCTCGGTAACTAAATGAAACAGAGCCTCTGGGCCAGCCAGACTGGCCTTTCCTGTTATGGAAATGTGCACAGAACTTAAGCTCAAAAGAACTTCACACCACTGCTTGAACACCCCACCCAACACCAACTGAATAGACCCCTCCTTTTTCTCTCTTTATTTTAGAAACGTATGTTTTATATCCATCAAAAATCAATGCCATTGTACAACAGGGCTGGTTGTAGAATCTTTTGTGGGCCTGGCTCTTTTCACAACATTACACAATAATAGATTCCTGAGGTTTTGAATAAAGATTACTGTTCTTTCACACCCATATGAACTCTGGGAGTTCACTGAGGACTTCCGAGGCCCCTTTGCTAATGTTTATGTCAGAACTGTGACTACTTATTTTCATAGATACAGGGAGAACAGCTGTGTTTGAAATTCACAATTAAAATGAATTTCATGGTTGAGGAGGAGCCCACAGATATCAGCCTATGCTGTATTATTCATCACTAATGAAGGAAAACAGCGGAAATGTTGTCTCAAGTGCAGATCAGTGTTCATATTCGCACGTTATTTGAATTTTACACAGTAAAGCATCCCATGTTACCATGTCATCGTGTCCCTACAGGGCCTGTATGTGTTTTTACATGATGTGATCCGAATGCAATCCAGCCTTTGACTGCTGTGACCCAAGAAAAACAGTGGTTTTATTAAACCAAACAAATCTTTGCACTCATACACTGTCAGGGTATTGGGTTATTATGGCAGTTCAAAATCATTAGCTTATGCTGAAATCACTCAAAAGGATGTATAAGGACCTGATTAATGGCAAATTGTGAGAATTTGAACTTTCCATGGATTCAGTAACTGGATTCACACAATTTCTTGCGTAAAGACAAAAGCATCATGATGGATGCTTGCTGCTGCCCACTTAAAATGAAAGTGATTACAGAGTGTAGGAATTCATGTGGATCTGCACTGGGTCTCATTACTCAATGTTCAACCTCATTAGGATGCATTAGTTAACATAAGACCATTGCATCGGGAAGGTAGACACTATGTCATGGGAAAACTGGGTGCAACAAAAATGACAAAACTCTTTGTTTTTTTAAAGGCAGTTCACCAAACAAGGGAAATTATATTTTTATTTAAATGTTTTCCATCGGTTAGTGGCTATTAATTTAAATTTAAATCTGAGTGAAAAATTATTCTCTACCTATTTTTTTTTCAGTGTAGAGAAAAAAAAAAAAAAAAAAAAAAAGCTTACACTTCATTTCAAGGTATAAACTCCTTTTACCTAGAATGATGATTTAGTGTAGGGGAGAGCGGGGCACAACCTAACGCAGGGTTAGTCGTAACACACATGGTTTAAAACTTTCCACACATGCCAGGATGACGAAACTTTGTGTATTTACTAGTTGCCATATCAACATTATTTAGAGAAAAAATGTGCCAAAATTAAAACATCTTTGGAAGATATCATTGAACATTTATTTAACCATAGCAAAAGTAAATTTCAACTTAAGTTTATTTTCCATCTCTGTTTTTTGTGTTTATTTAAAATAAGACAAATCTGATATTATTGTAATCTTATATCTGTTATTTAACAGTTGAGATGGTTCTTTAATGCTGATCTAACAGCAGAAGACACGAGCATGTGTTTAAATCCCAGTTGAGCAGATGGGGCATGTTGTCACACTGCGTTACAATGAGCCCCTATTAGAAATATGCTCATATTCAATACTTTTATGAATTCTTTTGAGAAACCATGAGAAAAAGGTGAGAATAATGACTGAGAGTCAATGTTCAGAAATTATTCATTATTATTATTATTATTATTATGTTTTGAACTCTGCTGTATAGCTGTATTTAGCAATGTGTTTGTTGTCAAACTCAAACATTTGCATATTTTTAATGATTGAAAAATCCCATTATTTTATTTAAAAAAGCTAATAATTGTATTTTATTGACAAAATATTTTAGTGTGTCTTGGATATTTTTTGGATTATATCAGGTAATATTTTAAGCTGTCATTTGGTGATATTACAATGTGCCCCTCACATGTTAATGTTCCCCACCTATGGGGTATGTTGTCACATTTCACTTCCATTCTTTCGGAGTAAATCAAGAAAAAAGTATACACTGTATTAATGAAACAAAGCCACATATTTGTACTAGACGTGTGAAATTAATGTGGGAAAAAATAAATACTCTGAACCCCAAGTGGATTTACACAAACTGAGAAAGTCAAAAAGCGTTAGGTTGTGCCCCGCTCTCCCCAACACATGTATTAAAGCTGCTCCTTTAATCATGCATATGGCAATAGCAGTAAACTTCCAATGATTCATTTCCATTTCAGAAAAAAAAAAAAAGGGTTTGTAAGAATTGTATATGGAAAGTTAACAGTACGTGTACATTCACATGTGGTGAACTGCTCTTACATAAGATGTTGCCCTGGCACACTGAGTCAGTACGGCACATGTGTGGAAACTCAGATATTTGTGACAGGATTTCAAACTCCAAGCTAAATTTCCTGGGGCTCAGCAGTGCTGAAGAATAGAACATCACGGTGTGAGTGGATTCTGTTACCCGCACCACTCTTGGCAAGGGAAGAAGAAAATCACCCACCCCAAATTTGGCAGCTTATGCTAGACTAGTGTAGCTTTCCATAGACAACGCTGCCAATTTTCTTTACAGCAATATGCATCTGAGAGGCATTCAAGATGGTGTCTGAACTTCAGGACTTGGATTAGTAGCCTCCAAGCTAGTGATATCATTTTTGTTCAATTGGATAGATGAATTAAGTGCTAAAAATATTTCTAAGCTTCTTAGGTTGATCCAGCATGATTTTTTTTCTTTCTTTAATCTGGTTCATTGTGAAGAAGGACTATAACATTTTGAAAGTAGAAAAGCAAAAGTAGAGAGCTGAGATGTAAAGATGAAACCTAGATTTGAACCTAGATTTCCCAAATGAAAACAATGTCTCAATGCTAGGCCATGGCTCTAATCTGACCTGAGGTTTCAACATGTGATCTCCAAGCGGGATTCGAACCAACGTTTTTGGCATTGGGAGGCATTCTAACAAGGACACTAAAGACCGCAGCCTCTAGCGTCAGTCGCTAGCATGCTTCTTGATGCCAGGCGAGTGAGGTTTACTCTTACTAGGACAACTCTTACTAACATGGCTCTGTCACACTCACCCCCATAAACCACACTCCCATCCGAGTCACGGCACCAGTGTAACTGCTCCAGTTCTACTCTTGAGGTCAGGGGAGTGAGTTTTACTCACACAGCTCTTACAAGCTGGCCTCTGTTACATCACGTTAGCTTACATATGCGTAAGCAATCTTCTATAGCTTTTTTCTGATGCTGCTTTGCTTGTTTTTGAATCCAGAGATTCTGTACTCTTTCAGGAGATGCGTAACAGCGCCACCCTACCATGTAAAAAACATGGATTGCTGGACAATACAATCAATGGCGGGGAAGCATTGTGTCATAAATGATGGAAAATTCCATCAATGGGGTGGAAAGAGTTAACCTATTCCAATCATAATATATTTAGGATGCTGGTAACTTTAATGGTTGAGGCTTTGGACTGCTGAGGAAATTTGCAGGTTAGTTTCCTAGTAAAAATTATCCAGGAACATTACAGAGAGGGCATGGATGTGCACATGATAGATCTGTGAGTCTGAATGAAAATGAATTACCCTGCAGAAAAGGACGAGCATACTTTTCTATGCTGGTCCAAGCTGGTTTACACTGATTTGTTGCATGTTGGTTGACCAAGACTGTCATGCTTTTCATCAGCAAAAAATTATGATCAACCACTTTAGCATTGCTGGTTAAGCTAGTTAAGAAGCAATGCTGGTCTTTTCAAGTATTTGGCTTATTTCTAAACCTTAATACAATGCAATTAATTTAACACAATTTGTGTTTATGGTAATATATTGTTTTAGGATATTTAGATAAAAATCTGATTAATACAATAATCTTTTGTGTGTATGCATTCACCATGTGCAGCAAACTGTAATTTGCATATGTAGTTCATGTTGGAGTGTATGTGCATAACTGCACATGTTCACAAATGTTTGACTTTGTTTTGGTTTCTTTTTCCTGTGGCAGTGCTCTGCATGTTCTCTCAGAAAAGGGATGTCATTGTGTTTTTGTGGTTGACTCTGGGCTTGTTATCTTTTCCTGAAGGCCTCTTTGGTTTACTCAGGGACTTGATGGTGATAACAGATTGTAGAGTCATTTTGATACAGACAAAACTGCAGTTCAGTTGTGAACATCTCAGCACCTCTAGATTTTGAGAACTGGCTTCTTTTTTTTTTTTTTTTTTATACTGTTGTCTGAGGTCAACTTATGACATTCGTGTGTATTTTAGATTCAAAAATATCATATTGAATAAGTAATAGGCTATTTTCTACCCTGGTTTTGAGCCTCTCTAAAGAAACGCTCGGTTTTGATGGGCGTGCCGCACTGAAGACTTGGAAGTAAACACCCACTGCTATGATTAGATAATATTTGCATATTTAATGAGCTTCTGACCCCTGTCAGTACATGTGGGAATTGTTTTGGTAGCGTGTGGAGAAACGGCAACCGGAATGATTTGCTCACAGGTTTGTTCTTTATCAAACAAACACCATGATTTATCTCTCATCCACCCACGATTGATTGGAATGTTATTTCTTTATTACTTGGCCTGCCCGATCAGTGGACATAAGCGCAAACCATGCATCTCTCTCTCTCTCTCACACACACACACGCACGCGTGTGCGCCCTTCAAATAACAAGTCAAGAGAGTGAACAACGCACATCAAGAAAGGAATGTTATTTCACTATTTAAGATAGCCTGTCGGCAGGCCGTGCTTACATTTTGGTAGCCCATATGGAAAACACATAGCTGTAGGATGTTGGGCTTTGCGAGCCCTGGACAAATACATGTCAGAGTCGAGAATTGCAATGAACCAACCAGGATTCTTCAGCCTTTGACAGCGTGCTAAGGTATGTTCTGTTAGAAACGTACACATAATCAATAGATCTATATCAAATGATCTGTAGCAATGCAATATTATCACATATAAAAACATGTTTTACTCACATAAGTGTGTTGCACCATTCCTGTGGGATCCAAAATAGAAGGCACAGCATTGTGTTTTAATCTCAATATGTCTGCAAATCCAGTCTCGACCTGTGTCTTGTTTACAAATGATGCCGCAGTGAAATGAAACGAACAAACGTGCAATGTCTTCCCCATGTGAGCTGGAACTTAAAAAATAAAGTTCAACCACTCATTCCTAATATTAGAATCCGAAGGAAGCTTATGCAGTGACTGTGTTCTTCCACAACCAGGCACAGCACAATATATTACTCTCTTCGGCATGTTTATTGCTCGGTAGCGTGATCCGTTTAGCTCCATGAGTCGGTGGGCGGGCTTGAGGCAGTGTTTCACCACACAATGACGTCAAGGGTTGGCATATTCTGAGATCGAGCGTTTTCTGGGCCTGGTGTCAATAAAAGCTTTTCTTTTACTAACAAGGAAGTTTTCAGCTCCGAAACTTGCAGGATATCATTATTTAAGATTAACTTTTATACACTCACCTAAAGGATTATTAGGAACACCTGTTCAATTTCTCATTAATGCAATTATCTAATCAACCAATCACATGGCAGTTGCTTCAATGCATTTAGGGGTGTGGTCCTGGTTTAAGACAATCTCCTGAACTCCAAACTGAATGTCAGAATGGGAAAGAAAGGTGATTTAAGCAATTTTGAGCGTGGCATGGTTGTTGGTGCCAGACGGGCCGGTCTGAGTATTTCACAATCTGCTCAGTTACTGGGATTTTCACGCACAACCATTTCTAGGGTTTACAAAGAATGGTGTGAAAAGGGAAAAACATCCAGTACGCAGCAGTCCTGTGGGGGCGAAAATGCCTTGTTGATGCTAGAGGTCAGAGGAGAATGGGCCGACTGATTCAAGCTGATAGAAGAGCAACTTTGACTGAAATAGCCACTCGTTACAACTGAGGTATGCAGCAAAGCATTTGTGAAGCAACAACACGCACAACCTTGAGGTGGATGGGCTACAACAGCAGAAGACCCCACCGGGTACCACTCATCTCCACTACAAATAGGAAAAAGAGGCTACAATTTGCACGAGCTCACCAAAATTGGACAGTTGAAGACTGGAAAAATGTTGCCTGGTCTGATGAGTCTCGATTTCTGTTGAGACATTCAGATGGTAGAGTCAGAATTTGGCGTAAACAGAATGAGAACATGGATCCATCATGCCTTGTTACCACTGTGCAGGCTGGTGGTGGTGGTGTAATGGTGTGGGGGATGTTTTCTTGGCACACTTTAGGCCCCTTAGTGCCAATTGGGCATCGTTTAAATGCCACGACCTACCTGAGCATTGTTTCTGACCATGTCCATCCCTTTATGACCACCATGTACCCATTCTCTGATGGTTACTTCCAGCAGGATAATGCACAATGTCACAAAGCTTGAATCATTTCAAATTGGTTTCTTGAACATGACAATGAGTTCACTGTACTAAAATGGCCCCCACAGTCACCAGATCTCAACCCAATAGAGCATCTTTGGGATGTGGTGGAACGGGAGCTTTGTGCCCTGGATGTGCATTCCACAAATCTCCATCAACTGCAAGATGCTATCCTATCAATATGGGCCAACATTTCTAAAGAATGCTTTCAGCACCTTGTTGAATCAATGCCACATAGAATTAAGGCGGTCAAGAATTAAAGGGGGTCAAACACAGTATTAGTATGGTGTTCCTAATAATCCTTTAGGTGAGTGTATATCAAAGGCTCAAGGGAAAGTTGATTTTTCAGTTCATCACCCCTTTAACAATGTCTCACTTGGTGCTCAGATTTGCCAAGATACCAATATCTGGAATCAAAAGTCAGAATTTCAAATTTAAATTTTTTTTCATCAAATTCATCAAAAGGCCAAAGTATCGTTATCACTAGTATAATTTAATAGCTCTCTAAATTAAATTTAAAAAATCTCAAAATTGATATAATGTGTAATGAAAAAGCAAACATAAAGCAATATCCCAATTAGCGTAGCCTTGTGTGATTGAATGATAATGGTAATTATACTTTTCTGAAAATTGTCATTAAAATAAATTCCCCCTGTTGGTAAATACAGGTCTTTCCTGTGTGTTTACAGTTAGACTGATTGAAAAAACTTTGGTTAGTAATTCTGTGACACTCCATGGAGCCCATAAGCCTCAGCAGCTGTCTGAAACAATTAGAGCAAAAAAATCTGAGGCTTTGCGGAATTTCTGCATCTATGCAAAAACACTGCATTTGCATGGGTAAGCAACAGATATCTTGGGGTGGCATATTAAATTCATCACGCCTGCTCTATACATGAAAGAAAGAGAGAAAGACGCTGAAACAGAAACAGAGGGATATGAGCATGCAGTCTTATACTTCTTCCCCCTTGTCCTGGAGATTTCCCCTCTTCGAGTGTCACTTACTCATATCTCATATGTATCACTCTACTCAAGTGTGATGCAAATATGAATAGTTTTTTTCTTTTCTCATGGTTGACTGATCATGCGCTCTCCACTGTCTTTTACCATTCTCTTTAATACATATCACTGGTTCTGCCTCACAGCTGTAAATCGCCCCCGCTTCGATTCCCAATCAAAGGAGCACTTAAAAATCACTTTCTTCATCAGAATTTTTGTCTTGTTTTACAGTAAAAATATCAAATAGCATCAGTATTTTTAGTCATTTTAATTTTGTAGGTAAATAACTTTTGCCTTATTTAAAAAAAAGCATTGTGATTTTATATTGCATAGTTACTTTTTATCTCATAGTAGGACTTCTCATACATGCAACTTTCTAAATCCCACAGTGCAACTTTAGATTTCGCAATTGTGATATTAGAACTTACAATGTAACTTGCAGTTGCGACTTTATTTCTTATAATTTTTATAAGACAATATGACTTTGTGTCTTGCAATTGTGATTTTATTTCTCACGCGTTACTTTATAACTCATTACATCTATATCTTGCAATGCGACTTTAGATTTTGCAATTGTGGCTTTGTTACTATTGCAGTTACGACTATTTCTCATAACTGTGACTTTTTAACCTACAGTATGACTTTATATTTCACAATGCAACTTTATATCTTAATATGTGACATTATTCCTTAATTTAACATTTATCTCACAGTATTTAACTTTTACTCTGAATCAGAAATTTTCTTCCAGTATGCATGTTTAAATACTTTTACTGGAAAACATCAAAACATACATATATTTATACATAGGTATCCCACAACATTACTTTGTATTGATCATTGTGATAAAATGAAAAATTAAGTGCTGTGAAGAAGCTGATAAGATTATGACTTATCATTGGCCATTATAAAGACCAGAACTCTAGAAAGGGCACATTCAGATGCATGTCTTTGCTTATATGAAATAAAAAGCGATGAATCTCCTTACTGTAGACACACACACACGCATGTGTGTATATGTGGTTTACGGGGACTCTCCATAGGCGTAATGGTTTTTATACTGTACAAACTGTACATTCTTTCCCCTTACACTGCCCCACCCCTAAAAACTACCCATCATCACAGGAAACATTTCATGCATTTTTACATTTTTAATAAAACATTGTTTAGTATGTTTTTAAAGCTATTTGGTTTACAGGGACACAGGAAGTGTCCCCATAAACAATGTTTATGTTGTAATATCCATGTCGTTACACACATTTGTGTCCTCATAAACCACATCAGAACACACACACACACACACACACGTTGTGTTTTTCATGTTATATGGGGACATTTCATAGACATAATGTTTTCATCCCTATAACATATGGTTTACCAGGATACACCCACACACCCACAGTATTTAAGTAATATTTTTAGTTTGGAAAAGAGTCCTTATTACTTTTTATCTGTGTAGGATGTTAGCTGAATTGGAGCACAAAGTTCTTAATTAGTAAACAGAAATATTAATGTCGTCTTATAAATGCCTATTTTAGTCAAGCGTGTCGTGTTCCAACAGCCAACGGCTTTATCTGGCCCCCGTCGTTTTTGAATGTTTCTGTTGGATTTATCTGTCACACGTTAAAGTGGCAGTGTTCTTGCCAAAGCATATTTGTAAGACAAACAGACTGATCGACTGACTGTTTAGTTGGATTTCCCTAAGGCAGTCCACGCATCAAGACTGCTGCCCTCAGGAGGGGTTTACACATACGCACACTCTCTCTCTCTTTCCAATGATCTGATATTTATTAGCTTTGCCCTGTCAGCCTGAGGGTAATGGGGTATGTGGATGTGTCTGTCAGAGGTCTGGCCTACTTATTCACATGGAAAACAAACGGATAAATCTTATCCTCCACCTCCCACACATATGAGCACTTTTCATCACTAAAGACCAACTATAGCTCTAGATGTGACTGTGTGCATGTTCTTTGGTAGTTTGGGTTAGTGTGTGTGCATGTGTGTGTTGCAGTTTCACTGCTGCCTCACTGCCTACATAAGCAGCTGCCTTCTAAGGCAACATCTTAAGTCAAATGGAACCTCATAAGTGAGTGTTTTGGAACGCTCTAAATAGACAGCAATGCAAACAACAAGGGCACGAGAGACTCAAATATTTTTTTATTTCAATGAATATGAGAGGAACAACTTTCAGTGGTATTTGCTGATTATAAAATACTGCATAGAAATGAGCAAAACTTAGGTATAACTTATTTTGCTGCATAACTAAGTTGCCTACCTTTTGAAACAACTTTCACATGATATATGAAATGGTTTTGATACAGAGCATGTGTGTCTTTTGGAGCCTTATTAAGTCTCACTTGTTAGTGATAGATAGTGAATATGTGAGTGGAGATGCAAGGTGGACATCAAGGTGAAATCTTATTTCACAGAAGTGTCCAGAAGTGACTTACAGTGATTTTAGTAAGCAATGCATCAGACTACACACAGTTTTATGAATACATCGGTTATAGCTCTGACTAGGCTGAAGGAGCACATTGTTGAAACAGCACATTAACTCAGAGGAAGAAGAGACAGATTTATATGTATATTATTTGACTCACCGCTGATTTACATTGGATTACGCTTCTCTGTAAATGAACCAAAGCGCTGGTCTAAACAGATTTAACAGCATGATTTAACCCCTTCCCCCCTCCCCCATAGCAGATCTCTACAGGTGGCACTGGGGAGGAGGTAGGATTATAGGAGTTCTCATATTGTGCGGCATGCTGATAGCGACTAGGATACTGTACAAATAAAGCCACGTACATGATGAAGTACCTCTGATTGGTTGGTGTCATAGAACTGAAAGAACCAATCAGTGATTAATAGAGTTTCATGACTGAACTTTATACTAAACATCAGGGACTCTTAGTGCAATCTTGCCACACACTAACTCAAGACGTGATTTCTGTGTGTGTGAATGCTCTCATTTGTAAATCACTGTTTCTAAGTGAGGTCAATCTAACCTGCACTCTCTCAGAGAGTATCCTCTTGGGACAGGAGAGCTTGTTAACTACCTGCGCCCCAGGCCTCTCTGGGTAACTCCTTGTGCGCCACATATGGTGGAAACATCCATTTGGTAGAAAGTGTTCTTCAACAAAACCTTACGTTTATGCATTTTGCATATACAGTACATTTATCCAAAGCAACTTTCACTTAAGGTATTTTATCTGCTTAATTGTTACCTAAATCAAACCCATAACTTTTGTGTTGCCATGTCCCTGCTCAATACAGGAACACTATATTTAACAAGATTTTCACATTTTCTCAAAAAAAAAAAAAAAAAAAAAAAAACAGCATATATTGCTAGGTGGTTGCTGGAGTGGCCTGCTGAGTTTCTTAATGTGTTTATATGTTACTTTGTGGTTGTCAGGGTGTTCTATGTGGTTTCTATGGTATTTTTTAGGGTTTTCTGGATTTTTCTAGTATGTAGCTACAGTATGCGGTTGCCAGGCTATACTGAGTGGTTGCTAGGGTGTTGTTAGGGTTTTCTGGGTTTTTTTTTAGTATGTAGTTACAGTATGCAGTTACCAGGATCTTCTGAGTGATTGCTAGGGTATTGTAAGGGTTTTCTGAGTGTTTTTTAGTGTGTAGCAGTATACAATAGCCAAGGACTTCTGAGTGGTTGCTAGGGTGTTGTTAGGGTTTTCTGAGTTTGTATTAGTATGTATCTACAGTATGCAGTTGACAGGATCTTCTGAGTGGATGCTAGGGTGTTGTTAGGGTTTTTGGATTGTTTTTTTATTTAGTATGTTGATACAATATGCAGTTGCCAGGGTCTGCTGACTCTTACTGGATGCGATTTATTAGCGTTACTGTAGTATGAAGCAGAGCAGGACCGAGTGTTGTGGGAGCTGAGAAAGGCCGCTGGAGCGATTGTTAATAAGATGAACACAACACACGCCTCGCAAGCAGCGGGACTTTTATTATGCCACAATCGCCGGCGCCATTTCCGCTTTTCCAGTCATGAGTATGAGGTAACGCAGCTCTGTTTATCATATTAGATACATCTGAGTGTGTTAAAAATCATGTTATGACGTTACTCTGTGCGTTCGCTCAGCGGCTCCTATGACACTTGTTGCTAAGTGACACTTATTGACACTTTAATTGTTATGCAGTTGCCAGGGTGGTTTCTAGAGTGTTGCTAGTTATAGCAATCACTAGTTGTTTGTCATTAAGTCCAAAGTCTCTATAAATTCTTACATATACTTCAGGATGTTCCTTCAATGCAAGTCTATGAGATTTTTCTGTCTGTTTTATTGTCTGCCAGGTGCAAATCTTAAAGGCGTAATTCACATCTGTCTAGATTGGCCTTTAGCAAAAAAGCCAGTGCTACATGTTCAACCACTTAGAAAAGTTGTAGCTCTGTCTTCAACAAGATATACAATGAGAGGTACAAGTGGTGAAGGATGAGTTGCATACTAAGGTTTAAGTTTAACACTAGGGTTAGTGACGCGTGCCTTACCAAGCTTTACTAATAAACTTGGTCTGAAAAAGTTTGAAAACTGACAGACTGTTATTGTGGATTATCACAGAACAATATCCAGGCACAGGCTTTTGAACTGCTATTTCAGGTCACGAGTGAGATCACATTACAAACACACATTTTACCCCTTTCTCGTGAGGTTTGAAGGTTAGATGGAAAAAGTATGTGGAAAACTTCTCACTAAGACAAATGTGTGAGATGGGTGTGCACCTTTTAAACACACAAACTTAGAAGCCCCTTGTCACCCACGTGAAGGTCAGAGGTCAAAGGGTGCATATGTGCATTTCAGTCCATCATCTTTGGACAGCTGAATCTGGCTCCCCCACAAAGCCATAGACCCTTAGAGGAGGTGTGTGTGTGTGTGTGTGTGTGTGTGTGTGTGTGTGTGTGTGTGTGTGTGTGTGTGTGTGTGTGTGTGTGTGTGTGTGTGTGTGTGTGTGTGTGTGTGTGTGGTATGGAATCTAGTGAGGTACCATTACGCCTCTGATCCTGGAAGAACAGCCCCCTCAGGGAAAATAGTGGGGTCATGTTAAAGGTAAACTCAAAGGTTAGTAGAGTTGAAAGCGTCTAACTAATTGTGGAATGTGGTAATAAATGCGTTGTTATATAGGTAGTGATAGTGTAGAGGTTAATATTTTTGGGTGGCATTTATGTCTATAAATTCCTTTTAACACTAATGGATGGATGGATTGACTATCCATAGGGTTGCCATACATCCGGATTTTGGCCGGACAGTCCGGATTTTAAGCCCTTTGTCCGGCGTCCGGTGCAGCCTCAAGCCGGACACTCATTTGTTCTCCTTTTTGGAGTTGCGCTGAATCAGCCTAAAAAAACCCGCTCTAGAATATTTATTGGGACACAGCAGCATAGCATCTAATGCAGTAAGATCTCTGGTCAAACAAATGATTGGCTGAAAGCGGTGTCAAATAAATATCTGATATATCATTGGTTAAAAATGTAAACAAGCCTCCACATCGTGCTGGCTACATCATATCATAACATTAACATGCCTAAACGTCAGACCTCATTTAATCCAGAATGGACAAAAGAGCACAAAACCTATATCAAAAAGCACACTGTGTCGCTGTGAAGTGGAAGTTAGTAGTCAAGGCGAAAGGCGCCACTGACGACATGTCAGCACGGAAAAACATAAAAGTAACCGACGAGCTGCAGGTACGTCTTCCCTTAGGTCATTGTAGCAAAGTTCGTAGAATAAGGAGGAAGAAGACAGGGTTGGCATGATTGGGACTCGTGTACTCTCGTGGTATAAACAAAATAAAGTCGCGCTCACAGAGCTCTGCACTGTATTATGATAGCATTGATATGATGGACAAAATTGTATTGTAGTTGCGAGTACACCAGAACCCTATGCAATTATTCTCGCCTCACTAAATGACGCAAAGTGTCCTCCTTTTTGGTGTTATAGAAATGGCCACCCTAACTATCCATCAAAGCAGCACGTCTCTGCTGTAACTAACAGTTCACCCAAAAATGAGAGAATTCACTAAATCATTTATTGTCGCTCGGGACCTGTATGACTTTCTTTCTTCTGCATAACACAAAAAAAAGATATTTTAAAGAACAGTTTTTGTTCATACAATGAAAGTCAGTGGGGTCCATAACAATATAGAACCCTGTGGCATTTTTCAAAATAGTAATTCATACAGGTTTGGAACGACATGAGGGTCAGTAAATGATTAGAGAAATTTCATTTTCGGAGGGAACAATCCGTTTTAGAGTAGTTCAACCAAATTTAGCATTGATTTGGCCCATATACCTTGTGCGCTTTGGATCCCTCTAACCCTCTTCCCATGTTTTTCCTCCCACTATTTTCCTCACTCCCGTGGTGAGTCCTTCCTCCAGTCTGGAGCAGAGGGACAATCTGTGGGTCAGAAACAACAGACCAGCCATCTGAGAGAAAAATAAACTTGTCCTTTTGTTATGTCTGCTCTGTTGTGTATTGTCACAGCAACGACCTCTCACTCCTGTTGTCTGATACTCTTCCAGTTTGTCTTACCCGTGTGAAAAGATGTTTCGACAATCTATTTTTGACAGTGGTTAACACCTATCAGTGACTATCACCACTGTGACAAAGAAAAAAATAAACTATTCAATGTTTATTTAAAAAAGGTTATAGCTAGGGCAGGTAAGGTCTGTGTGAGATAAAGAAAGAGAAATAGCAGAATTGAGATTTAAAAAACTATCAAGAATTAAGAAATGTGTTCACCCCAAAATGCCAAAATTCCACAATCACTTACAAATTTGTCATCATGTCCATCCAAACCTGAATGACTTACTTTCCATCATGAAACACAAAATGTGAAATGTTGAAGAATGTAATGCCTCTCTTTTAAATATAATGGAAGTGAATGGAGATCCAGGCCATTAAGCTCCAAAATGACAGAAAAACCACCAAAGAAATATTATAAAAGTCTATATGAATCATGCTATATCCATATACACATACATGCACATATAAAAGCTTTTTGTGAGAAACAAAATGAAAGTTCCTGCATTTTCCACTCTGATCTGATCATTAGAATTAAAAGAAAAAGGTTTAGAGAAGGTGGGAATCGTAGGAACATTTGCTACTGTGCCTTTAAGAACTCTATATGTAAATTACGTTTTTAGCTAACCTCTTCACATGTACAACACCCCTGGCAAGTTGCTGGTTCCTGAATTGACATTGATATGTAGACATGAATGTTTATGTTAATTTTGTGACAGTTATAAGATCATAACCATGACACAATCTGAGTAGATCTTGTTGGTAGACCATCTTGGACCAGTAATAAATCTACCAACCAGCTACTTAAGGTAACCAAACTGGTTTTTGGAATGTGATGGCTAATCAGTGACCTAATGTCAAGCTTGGACCACTTAATGACTTAAACTAGCTAAAAAACAGAAATGCTACCAGCATAAAATACATTTTTCAAATAGGGTACATAGTAGAGTTTTTTTACTTCCAGAAAAAGCCAAGTAAAGCTGGTTTCCCATGAAATGGCTCTTTAAAACATAGGCCTGCATTAAATGCTGTTAAGATGTTGACCATCACTGTGTTCCTCACGCAGGCACTCTTCCCCTACAGACTTCACAAATTCACCAACACCACTGTTATCACTAATAGTCACTGTATGTCAGTGCTTCATAAACCAGAGGTTGCTTTGACATTACTGTGGTAATCCAGCTTTATTCCTCTTTTTAAAAGCTTGTGTTTCACATTGGCTCTGAAAGGATACCTCCCCATGGACATTGCCTTGTCGGAATGTTCCTGGATGTGAGCCAGTGGAGCACATTCTTTTAGCCAATTATGTGCCATGTTGTCTCCCACTCTTTCCAAATCACTCCATCTCTAATGCCATCCTTCCTCTCACAGACAATACTGCTTTCTCCCAGCTTCAAACCTTCACTCCATTACCATGACCTGGTCATGCACCAAATCCAAATGAGTTCAGCTGTGGCCGAGAGGGGTCAAAGGTACACAACAGAGGAGGAGACGCTAACAGGAGGGTCAGTGTGGTGCCGTAAAAAAAATCATCATACATGCCAGCTTTAAAGCGAGACAGTTAGCCTAGTTAGCTGGCTCACTGTCCTTAATCCGAACTGAAATAAAAGTGACTCATTTAAAAAGCTCCTTATGACAAGCTGCTCAGTAAATTCAAAATTATGCTAAATGTACAAGAAAAAAAAAAGCTTAAACCCTCTGGTTTGCTGGTTTCAGATGGTCTCCCAGCTAGCCAAACTGGAAAATCTGACCAGACTCACTAAAGACCAGCTTGGCCAGGCTGAGAGACTAACTTTTCTAAAACATTCTACAATCAGTTAAACCAACTAATATAATACCAGAAAAACAAACTAGTTTAAGATGTTGTTTTTTTTTCAGCAGGATACATTGCTAGCTTTCAATAAAGACTGATGTTAGCATGTTGCTAAGCTAACAACACAAAAATACATCCCTGATAGCATACATTGTAAGATGTCTACTTGACATGCATGTTTCCATCTAGAAGATGTATATTTTTCAGCATGTTTGCTCTTCTGCAACACGTCCCTAAAATGTGTCCTGGCAGATATTAAATAGACATTTAGAAAGTGTCTTGATGTTCACAATTTAAAGGTCGTTCACACAGAAATGCGAGATGCAGGGCAGCGGAATGTAAAAAATGCAAGGTCTCAAGACGCATACCTGTATTTTAAAAGTTGAACTTTTTTTTTAACCCTCAACTAATTTCCCCTCCAACTTTTTACAGAACTTGTCACACTGCATTCTGGGATTTCCTTAGGCCTATCTATGAAGCATACATGCATTTCTGCCTTAGATTTTGGGCAAAACAAGTATCTTACTGTTTGAAACATGTCAAGAGCTGTGATGTTGCCTAAAGTTGCCTTGGTGGGCAGCTCACTAGGCTTTGGAGCAAAACTATGCTGTAAATTTCTTCCTCAAACCCTTGAACTCCCTGATATAATATTGTTTACAACTGAAAACCAAGTTGACTCATCAAAGCCTTTCTAGCTTACGCTGTGAGAAATTATCCTCTTAAGATTGCCTCAGGGAAAAGGTCAGGGGTGAGGCACTGAAGAGGGGGATACAGAGCAGATAAAATCATTATGTGAGTCACTACCAAGCCAGATTTATGAGCACTCATTGATCAGAGCATAGCAAGATGCTAAGGGCTTTGGTCAAGTAGCGGTCAGGTTACTCTCAACCCGCAGTTGGGCCTTTGTTTAGATTCTTCAAAGTTTGGCCCTGGACTTTGGAGGATTTTACATCATTCCTTTTTTTTTTTTTTGACAAAAATTATTCACCATTCTTCTGTAATGCAATGATAAATTAGATAAAATTGGAGACTGAGTGTCATTTTTGTCAACAGTCTCTTGCATGTAGAGTTTAAACACGCATATGGATGGGGTTTCGCTATCAGGGGGTTGTGGGATAAGATTAGGTGCTGTTAATACAATGAGCGTAAGACTGTATGTGTGGCAGGGGGTGGGACGCTGACCTGATTGTTGCAGATGTAAGCAGTTGGCAGCATGCCCATATGCCATGATGTCACCCTTCAGCCCAGCAGAATTAATTTCTGCTATACTGCTTAATCAGAGGCAGGCTAAAAGCCTCTGTGATGCTGTAGGATGCCGTTTGGAGGGTCTCTGGGGAAGCCGAAGAGGCAGTTCAAGACCCGCTGAGTGTTGTGTTCTGTAAATGTGCACATCCTTATATGTTGTACCAGCCTGTGGGTGAGAGAGCCTGTCTGCTTGTAAGAGTGGACAAGTTTAGGCTGCCCTTTTTCTTGGCCTGTGTTCTATTTTGCATGCCACACACCTCAATGTGAGGATCGTGCCGTGCTTAATATAGTTTCGCTGAACTGTGTTTGTGCAAAGGCCTGTGTGTTCCTTGTCCTCATATAAACCCTGGATGGATCCCAGGAAAGGGTTATGTTAGGACCCTTTTGCCTTCCCGTCCCACCTAAAACAATGTGAATTCCAGGTCCTTGTGTGCAAAGAAAACAAATATTCTGCATGTTGTGAATTTTGTGAATGAATGAAAATGAACAAGTAATTTTTTTGTGCTCTGCAATGATTTGAATGATTAATTTGCAAATCTTTCTGATCTGTTCTCAACTCGTTGACTCAAATATTAGTTGTCGCAGCAGTGCTCAAACTGATTCAAAATGAGCATCATTCAAGCTGAGGAACTATCCCTTTAAGAGTGTATTTCTGCTTAAGACACAAGGGGCCCCATCATACACCCGAGGCAATGTGACGCCAGCCACGATGCAAGTGTTTTTTGCTAGTTTCAGCCCAACGCAGTTATCATTTTCACATCCAGCGCCACATTCTTTAAATGGCAAATGCACTCACGCCCATCTGTTCGCCCATGGGTGTGCTGGTCTGAAAACGAGGTGTGTTCAGGCGCATTGTTGGCGTACTGCTGTTTTGAGGCAACTGAAAACGACTGCGCCATTGACCAACAAAAACCTGGTCTAAAATCAAGAGTGCAGTATTTTTTGTGTTATTTAAAGGGTGCGTTAGTAATATGTGCTTATAGGCGGGTGCACAATGTGCATACACTCTGCTTATTACGCAAACATTTTTAAAAATTAAAAATAAAAGGATTCCTCTCTGCAAAAGCATTCAGTCTTTCCGCTCACAAATTCCACCATGTAAATATCAAATGACCATTTTTTCCGTCGTTAAACTAGCAAAAGTGGATTCGGACACGCCCTAAGTGCACCTGTGCTCAGATCGTTAAAATAGGGCCCTAGATCACATATTTCCACATTTGCCTGTCCCTGTCTGTACAGGGTAATTAATAGTAGTGGAAAAAACTGCAGTGTAAGCACCATGACAGAAACAAATCATGTCTTGATATAGTTGTGTTTTCAGCATGCAGGGGGGAAAAAACGGTTGCGACAACCTCATATGGCATGAACATTAATCTCATTTATAACGTCTGTGTAAAAACTGAACTGGATCACATAAAATACAATAAATACAATGATTAATCCTACTTAATCATGATAAAGAGTTAGATTTGCTGACACAGACATTTATTAAAACAAGTTTAAACCATGTAAATGTCATGTGATACTGCTTTTTTTGAAGCAGTTCGTTGAAATGAAAGATGTGGTTTGTGGAAATGAGTCAATATAAAGCTATACAGCTAGTAGGCCTAACAAATTTAGAATGACTGCTGATGAATCATTTTAAACCAACTGGTTTGACCGTTTGAAAACTAGCAGCTCAAAAGAAATATTTGCTCATAAATCGAGCTTCACTATGACATGTGAGCAATTTAGAGTATTATCTTGTAAATTGTAATAATTGTAAGAAATTTCAGGTCTTAAAATTATCTGATAATTCTTGGTGTTCCCTGTGTTAAACAAGCCGTTTATCAATGTCCAGTTCACCCAGAGTGAACTTTTTCAGGTAGGCAGCCCACCTCTCCCACTGGGGTAGAAAAAACAACAAAGAAAGAAAGTTCAAGGGGAGAAATCTTGAAGTGAACAGTCACAGGTCAGTGGACATGCAGAGTATCAGACTGAAAATGGCCCGAGTGCATTTCACAGCACAGACAGCCTTGCACACACGTGCACACACACACACACACATGCAAACACTTCACGCATGAGTGAACACACTCCTTTTGCCGAATGTAGATGTTTATTTATGAAGGGGTTCTTTTGAAAGGTCTGCTTTTGTCTCACGTCCTCTCCATCATAAGATCAGAGCGCTGTACTCAACCCCCTCTCGCTCTGGATATCTGGCAGTGCTCTCTGTGTGTGTGTGTGTGTGTGTGTGTGTGTGTGTGTGTGTGTGTGTGTGTGTGTGACAACCCCCAGTGAAATGTGAGAAGGAGATGCCGTTTTCTATTTCAAGGTTGTAATCTCAGCCAGCACACTTAATTGTGTGTAAGAGAGAGATTTGGCCATGAAGTCTTAGTTACTTGGTGTATATTCCTGTTTTTTGTTCAACTGAGCCATGTGGTAAATTAGCATTTGACCTGACCTCCATCACTACTCCCGTTCTTTATTTCTCCCTCTCTATCTCTCCTTCACCACTCACCAGTTGACCTCTACACAACACTAAAAGCTTAACCTGAGACTGTCAGTGGTGGTACATTGTACAGGTCTGGCGAGTCGTAAGTGCAATGTACTGTCCATGTCTGTACCTTTTTGAAAGTTAATGGGTCAGTGGACAGGCATTTTTGCATTTAGACTTTATTTTTTGTGGGAAAATTAACTTAGAACTAAATTCAACAAGATGGTATAAAGCTCATACTTTTAATGGTAAAAGACCTCTGAATTGGTTAATGGTAAGTTCCCTTACTATACAGTATGGTTAAAAACTGTAGTAGATTGAATGCATATTAGCTTTTATGTTTATTGTGTTTAGTGAGATGTGTGTGTTACCATGATGGTGTTTTGTATTTGTGTGAAAGAAACTGTGCACCTTCTATATATTAATATTTACCTCAGCTTGTAAAAAAGCTACTTTTGAGGACCATTGATGCATCATGTGGCTTTCTCTTTTTAGGGTGGTTGTTAGTATATTATAAAGGTACAGAAGAGAGTTTGGTTCTTTATTATATTAACATTATACCATTAATGAAATATGTTGGTTTTTTTTACAGTAAATTTAATTTCGATCCTTAAAAAGTTTTGTGCCTTTTTCATTTACTGTAAATTTCACAGATTTTTTTGTGTATAACATATGTGTGTGTTTGCATATTTAGATATAGTTTAGAGACCAAATTGTACCCAAACCTGACAAAGCCTTCCTTTTGGGATATTTAAGAATGTGCATTATTTATACAGAAAATAATGTTAATTTGTTTGTATACATATATATATATACATGTATTGGGACACCCCTCCAAATCATTGAATTCAGGTGTTCCAATCACTTCCATGGCCAAAGGTGTATAAAATCAAGCATCTAGGCATGCAGACTGCTTCTACAAACATTTGTGAAAGAATGGGTCACTCTCAGGAGCTCAGTGAATTCTAGCATGGTACCGTGGCATGTCCATTTGTGAAATTTCCTCGCTACTAAATATTCCACGGTCAACTGTTAGTGGTATTATAACAAAGTGGAAGCAATTGGGAACAACAGCAACTCAGCCACGAAGTGGTAAGCTACGTAAAATCACAGAGTTGCCAGGAGAATGGTACTTGCCTGACTGCATTGTGCCATTTGTAAAGTTTGGTGGAGGGGGGATTATGGTGTGGGGTTGTTTTTCAGGGATTGGGCTTGGCTCCTTAGTTCCAGTGACAGGAACTCTTAATGCTTCAGCATACCAAGACATTTTGGACATTTTCATGCTCCCAACTTTGTGGGAACAGTTTGGGGATGGCCTCTTCCTGTTCTAACATGGCTGCACACCAGTACACGAAGCAAGGTCCACAAAGACCTGTCCTGACCTCAACCCGATAGAACACCTTTGGGATAAATTAGAGCGGAGACTGTAAGTCAGGCCTTCTTGTCCAACATCAGTGCCTGACCTCACAAATGTGCTTCATAGAAGAATGGTCAAAAATTCCCATAAACATACTCCTAAACCTTGTGGAAAGCCTTCCCAGAAGAGTTGAAGCTGTTATAGTTGCAAATGGTGGGCCAACTCCATATTAAACCCTGCGGATTAAGAATGGGATGCCATTAAAGTTCATGTGCATGTAAGGCATCCCAAAACTTTAGGCAATAGAGTATATATCAAAAATAGTAGTATGCCTATTTATAAATTACCAGACCTTGTTTGATATATATATATATATATATATATATATATATATATATATATATATATATAAAACTCTAGTCTTTATCCGCATCAGAGAAATATATATATACTGTGTAATCAAGTAAATGCACGTGCTCATTCTGTGCGCTTTATATACCTGACTTAATGAGTGTTTGAGTAGTTACAGGTGAATAAATAACATTAACAAATAAGGTGCTCTCTCTCTTCTGTTTATGCTGTCATCTATTTATCCAGGCCATATCCAGACCTCAGTCACCATAAAGAGATTTCAGCTTTTCATCAGCCCCTGTACACCAGTGTAGAGTGTACCTCTAATAGATTGTGTGTGTGTGTTTGAGATTAAACCCAGTATGACTGCATCCAGACCAAAGGTGTAGTGTAGCAAAGCTCATATCAGTTTGCAGAGGTTACAGATCCGTTTCAGATAACGCTCTCCACCCTGCCCATGACGCACACACACATGTTGGGTTTTCATGTTTTATGGGGACATTCCATAATGATTTTTATACTGTACAAACTGTATATGCTACCCCCTAACCCTAAACCTACCATCACAGACTATTTTCTAAATTTTTACAAACAAAAAAAAACATAGTTCAGTATTATTTGGAAGATGTTTTCCTCATGGGGACCATGATAATGCCATCTTTGTGGGGACATTTTGTCCAATCACAAACATATCTGTTGATTTCTTGAATGAAATGACCAATCAGAGGTGTTTAAATTAGAATCCACTCTCTGCTCAAAATGCTGGAGTTTTTGTTTAGTGCTGAGTTCTGCAAAATCCTCGCAAATCCTCACATTATTAAATACGAAGTGTAGACGCGATGTAAATAAATGACTCATTGTGCAGTGTAAACAGCTTCATTGATTATAATGGAACTTTGTGAGATTGTGATTAACTATAATGAGTGACAGCTTTTTTGTGTTTATAAATTATATTATGCCATGCCAAATCATGCATGCAGTAGCATATGCTTGCTTTTAAATAACAGTGGTTTGTGAATGTAGATTTTTTAATAACAAATAATTTACTGGGAGCATTTAGAGTATGTATACTTTTACCTGCAAGCTTTTGTGGGCAGGAGCAGGACCGAACATAAATGTTGCGGGTTTGAGCGGGAGCAGGCAGAAACAGGAAAATCCATCCCACGCAGGTCTCTAGTCTGTACGCAAAACAAACAAACAAAAAATTTGAGTTTCACATTTTTAAGTACATCGTTGTCGTGTAACTGAACCTTTAGTGACTACACCGGATGTGGGCAGTGCGATGCAATGCGACGAAAGACCATAGAACCCATTATAATCAGTGATGCTGTCTACACTGGATGCGGTGCGATGCCAAATCCCAGACAGTAAACTGACACCTCATTCTATTTATGACGTACTCCAAGCACTCACGATACTTCTCATAGGAAGAAAAAAATGGATTTGCAACGCTTTGTCGCATCCAGTATAGACAGCTTCTAGCTGTTGCAGTACGGTGTAGACACTGTGCTTCCAGTACCATCATCCTATAGTCAGTGGTTTTTTAATTGGTTTTTGAACACTAGCTCAAGATAATTTCACGTTTTATTCTACGATATAAAATACATCAGTAATACCTCGTGATCTTTAAAAAATATTTTACGTGTCTTGAAAAAAGCGGTTGCTAATGAGTGGCTAAAATACATTAAATATCATCATGCCAAACTTCATTGTGTTTATAATCACACTCTTGCAAAATATTAAACTTAAAAATTTTGAGTAAGTTATTTCATACATTTACCTTAAAGTGATCATGTAATCTATAATTAGCTAATTCAGCAAATGCTAATTGGTAACACAATGCTTTGATAACATTAGCATAGCTTAGCAATTGCTGAAAGTGTACAAAAATATAGAAATGTATACGTCTGTTCTCAAACCAAGCTTACCAAATCAATTTAATGGTAAAAATGGAAAAATTGGGTATAGCAGTTTAAATGTAATTTCTTAAAAATAAAATAAAACAAAAAGCAGTCAAGTTCCCCTGCTGTTTCCTTGTCCTGTTTATAAAATCATTGTGGGGAAACCCATGGAGAGGGTTCCTGATCAAAACAAAGCTTTCACACAGTGCTGGAATAATGTGCTGATGATATCACTGAAGTTCACTCAGGTGTCTTCCCTTTGCAGGAAAGTACAGCCTAAAACATGGACTTTTTGAGGAACCACAAAAACCAATAGTGGGGGAGGGTCGTGTTTCTTAACTTCTCTTTTCTTAAAGCTTACTGGATATACACATTGCGCTGCCATTTAGGGTTGACCTCTAAACTTAACACCCTAAGTTCCAGATCGAGCACTTCTGCTCAGGTTTGCCCCACTCTCATGGCTATAGCGGTTGTTCTGTAGGAGGTCGTGAGGGATTCCCAGCGAGATGACGCTGCTCTCACCCGTCATGCTCTTTTGTCCACTTACCACTGGGTGGTCGACATCTTCTCTGTTGTGGCTTTTTCCTCCTACGTTCGACGGCACTGTTTCTTCTCTTTCTGTAAGTTCCTCTTCAGTGTTTTTTCCCCCCAGTACTTTGCTTCGTCTTTCTCTCTATTTCGCTTATTATCTCTTTCTTTCTCTTGAGAAATGGGCTGTTGTTCTTTATCCCCACATGTGGCTTTGTGGCTACTAACCCAGACGAGGTTTAGAGATGGAGTCCTCGAGGGTTTGGTTTTTCAATGACCTTTTCTTTCTGCCTAACGGGAACTTGCATTATTGATTGAAAAAACAACACTTGCCAAGTTCAGATTTCTGAGCCGTGTCTAAGCATTCACTGCTAAAATCAGTCACTATAAATGTTTTGTTTAGTTACTTCGGCACAGACATACAGTATCAAAGCCATTGTGAAAACTAGATTGGATTGCTGAATGCTATCCATTTTTACAAACATCTTTTCTTTGTTTTTTTTTACATTTATGAAAATGTAGACACATGATATAGCTAAAAATTATAGGCCAAAAATTATATGGAGTGTCTATTTTCACTAAGTGCAAATAGCCCACCTTTTTGGCAGAGGCTATTTACACTAACTCTGACCAGTGACGTCTGGTTGGGCCAGTCAAAATTACGGAAAATGCTAGATTGTCAACAGTAGCAAAAGTGTAGGGGTGAGGCATGTGGAAGAACGTTTTGACGCAAATTGACCCGAGTTTTTTGTCGAACTCGCTCTACTCCCTTTTCCCCATCACACATCAGATCGGAAAGACATTTATTTTCAATTTTAGAAAATATTCGAAAAGTGGAACTAAAGTGTCTAACGTGTTTAAAAGTGTTTATCGGTTAGAGTTAGGGTAGGTGTAGGGAGGGCTTTATTGTCCCAGTAAGGCAACATCCATTTAATAATTTTAATAAATATTATAATTTACACTCTATGCTATTATTGCATACCGTTTAATGTACAGCAGTACTGCGGTGCAAATAGTATCTGCTGCTATTTACAAGTATAAATATCATAACTTCTATTTATTGCAAAGAATCTATTGCTATTTAAATTTAGTGTAAATAGCAGCTATCACTATTTGTACATAGTGTAAATAGCATGTATCACTAAGAAAATATGCTATTTCACTAAGGTTATATAGTGAATATATTTTACGTGTTTTTATACATTCATATACATATTAACCTATAAGATCTAGATGCTGATTTAAAAAGTCTATGGTGTCAACTACCTCTAAAAACATGTTTGATCCTGAGTACATCAATCCAGACTAAATTGATAAAGGTCTTTGTAATCTTTTAATAATGACAAGAAACTAAAGTTAATGTAAAATGTATTAGTTTAGTTTAAATGTATTGATGGCTGTAGTTAGACTTAATGGCTTGATGAAGTAACATAGTAGAATTATATATAACCTAATTTTATAGTGTAGAAAGGATGTGTGCAAATGAGAGAAACATCAGTTTGTGGCTTCAACACTCTGGCATCTTCAGAACAGCAGAAAAAAAAAGAAGAAAAAAAAAAAGGTGATGCATGTTTTTGTGTGTACGGTGCATTGGGAAAGACACGATCCTCCATACCACTAACCCACACTGTGATCTTTCATATATGACATTTACACATGGCTTTTCTCTTTCGTTTCTGGTCTTTCTGTTGCACTCACTCTTCTGCGGTTGATGCACAAAAGGGGTCTACTCGTTCACATGAGAGGGAAGGTGATACACACTCAGCGGTGCACACCAGTTTCACACAGACAAAAGAACATGAAGATGCATCATTACTAGACACTCATTGCAGTATATGTTCATATAGTGGTGATACGTGCATGTTCTCCCCGACTACACTGGGACAGAGAGGACGACAGTGTCAAATCTCACTTAAGCTCACAATACACTTTCCACATGTGCAGAGGGGTCAAAAGCTGCTCCATACATGTGTGAGGGGAAATATGTGTGCATGCGTTTGTGTGTGTATGTGAAATCCCATTAGCAGAAGGATGTAACCTTTACCCATAAAACCTCTCTATACTGCACAACTCCCAGCTTTTCACATTTGTTTCGAATGTGGGAAGGACTATCAGCGGCCCTCTCTCTCACTTCCTCTGGTTCTGAGGAGTTAATCCCACTCTCCTCTCAGAACAACCCCTCCTTTCTTAACAAAACAAACCCATCAGGCACCTTGGAAATCCACCCATTTTCCCATTAAGGCCATGTGATGGAAAAGCTGTTGATTTTCCTGATTGGATTTAGCCCCGTGAAACCGATCCTGGACCATGTGGCTCAGCGAGGAGAAAGTCTGAATGAAAGAGGAAATAGATGAATGAAAGGGAGGGGGGCAAGTGGAAACAGAAAGTGAAATCCACTTTATTGTCTATAGTCCAGTCTGAATGTGATTTGAAAGTAATGGACGCAGAACTGGACCTGTGCTGTGCAGTTGAAAGCAGGCAGAGTATCTCAGCTGGATCTAATTGGGTTCTATACTGTATTTCTAAATCAAAGCATTTCTTGTTAATCCTCTCCTTTCAGTTCCAAAAGGATGCCAGCAACATTATTCTGCTGTCTTAGATACTAAGGCTAAGATACTGCCTTTATGTTTTTAAAGCGCATGTGTCCTTCATGGTAAGGGTTATCCCAGAATGCTTTGCGACAAGCTCAAAAACAAAAATAAAAATAAAACCAAGATAAATAGGTTAAGAGGAATGATGACTAAAATTATACAACCCCAAATCAAGAAAAGTTTGGACATTAAGAATCTGTGATTTGTTCATTCTCTTTCAACTTTATTTACCTGACAAAAGTACAAAGAAAATATTTCCAATGAACAACCTAATTGTATTTTGTAAATATAAGCACATTTTGATTTTAATGGACACAACACATTCCAAAAATGTTGGGACAGAGGCAAAATAAAAGTGAAAAGCTTAGAATATCCAAGTTAAACTCTTCTGAAACAGTCCACAATAAGTAGGTGAATCAGTTATAGGTGAGGGTTTTGTGATTGAGTGTAAAAGGAGCATCTCAGTCTTTGCCAGCAAAGATGCAAGCTCGTCACTTTGTGCCAAATATCGTGAGAGAATTGTCAAACAATTCAAAAATCACATTTTTCAAAGCAAGATTGCAAAGAATTTAGGTCTTTCACCATCTGCCATACATAATATTGTAGCAATGTTAAAGGTTCGGTGAAGAATGATGCAGGAACCGGCGAACATTCAACATCATTTTAATCATAAACTAAATAATAAATGAAAGTAAAGCATAAACAAAACACAACGTAAAGTCCAAATCTGGTCCTCTCTCGTCTTGCACTGTCGTCACTCCTCCTTTTATCGCCCTGCTTGCCACAATATATTAGGTTGTTTAGCATTATTTTGCTAATGATGCACCCGGATCATTTCCATAATGACCAACGCAATCTACCAAGAGCAGCGCAAACTAGCGCCTGCTTTAAGACTTGCTTTTTTGGGGGCGGTAAATAATACAAATAGCAGTAAATTGATGAACGCAAACCTTAGTAAATCACCTTGAATGATTCATTTAATATCCTCTCCTCACATAAATGTTGTGTCTGAAAGGGAAACTGCTATAAATGCATATGCAATAAGGTCAGCCGCAACAATCACTCTGTCCACGCTTTCAGTTTTTCACTGCATGTCTTTAGTAAATCATGAAATTTTGGAGTTTTTTCTCATCAAAAGAGGGTTTGTGTTGGCGCAAGCTGTTAGTAAATCTGGCCCTTTGTTATGTTATTAGCTTAGCAAACATGCTAACATTGTAGATGCATTTGCATTCCAAATTCAATTCATTTATGATGTTTCATGACTGTTATGTTGCTGTCTAAGGAATCGTTCACACTGGACACATCCTTGCGTTCAAAATCCAGAATGCAGAAATTTGGAGAAAATTTAGTTGAAGTTCTTTTAAACTTGACACTTAATGCAAGATACTGAAAAACAGAGAGATGTGATGCAATGGCTAAAGATGTCTGTCTGTTGCATGTGTACATAGACTAAACTCTACAAACCATTGGGTTTAAAATTTTAAATTGTCCATATTTTACCCAAACATGGGTTGAAACAACCCAGCATTTTTTTTTAAAGTGTAGAATTAAAAAAATAGTGTGGATGGAATGTCTGAAGGCATTCTGTGTGAAGGAGGCAGCCTATATAAACAGCAAGGCAGGTTTTTAGACCAGAGCTATTGTTTACACCACACATTTTTGTTGAGTAATTTTGTCCTCTTAGATCAAAGCTCACATTCACTTCAGTACTCATGCATTTGAACTAGTGCACTCTAAATCTTGCATCTGTCAGCATACCATTCAGATTAAAAAGCTGACACTTGTGATTTTATACCCACAGAGCTGTAATGCCACAAACGCACCCCATCTGGATATTAGATCTCAGAGAAACACATTACAGATGTGATTTTACGTTTTCTCCTCGCGTTCCTGCGGGGGGAAGGGTCTGGGTGTTTTGATGGACAGCTGTAATCTCCAGTGAAAATATTTGATCAGTGATGGCCAGTCAAAACATAAAGAGACAGGGTCTAGAGTTTTGATCTGACACGGTTTCAAACCGCTCACCACAATATCCACTGGTACCTACAATCACCAGTGCTTGATAATATAGAAAACAAGTTAGATCAGCAGATTTGAACTCTAGCTTGGCAGTTATGCCATAGTACGGTTGGGTTTTTTCGACCTGTATACGGCTATAAAATTGAACAATGTGTCCACTCAGCAAGCATAAACCACATGCGTCTGATGCACAAAATGAACCCTCTATTTATCATTTATTACTGGCTTATATAACAGTGCACTTTGCTGACTTTCTCAGGCCATATTTGCTATAGCACTGTCTCGCTCTGTCTCTGGTAAGGCAGTATTCCTGATAAATCACAGGTTCAAGTGCCATGTTTAATCTATAAAATGCAACCACATGTGCATCTGTGCTTATGGGTGGGGATACGGGGCGGATTAGTTCATTATTCTCATAGACATCTCAGAATGGTGATAAGGACGGGAAATGGAGACACCGGTATCTGGGTCAGATCTACCATAAAAGCTCTCCAATAATAACAGCTTGGCCAAATTATACCCTTAGCTAATGTCACACACCTGCACTAAAACCACGCTGAACACACAGCCTGCTTCAAATATATATATATATATATATATATATATATATATATATATATATATATATATATATATATATATATATATATATATATATATATATATTCTTTTAAATCTTTGTGAAACTAGCATAATGGGACTTATGTTTTAAAGGAATTTTTTCACAGAACGTTTTGTCCCACGTGGGTTCATTCCAGCACATTTTTGGGAGAATTTAAATGACCACCATTCACAAAATTCTACACAACCTCCTTTTCTTGCATGCTTAATTATAAAATAGTTAATGTAATAATGTTTTAAGCTAACAATGTACATATAATACAAACTATGTACATAAGGTAAGTACACACTCTTTTAAATGTAAAAATTCTGAAGATTTTCTCCCAAAATTGGTGCAGAGAGGATGAGTGAAAATAAAAGCGTTTTTATTTCATCATCTTCAATTCATATGTTGTTAATCAACAGTACAATCCATTGAAAACACTGTACTTCTATCCCTCACAGACTTGTTTTCATTCCTGTCAAAAAATAAATATGCCACTACTACCCTGACTAAGGTCGATAACTGCGTCCCAATTCAGAGGCTGCATCCTTCAAAGGCCACATGTGAAGGCTGAATACGTCACAGCGGCATGACAAAGCCTGTCCCAAGGCTCCTTCATGTGGCCTACAAATGCATTCTTTCGTTTGAAATGCCGGATTACACCTTTAAATGTAAATATTGGGTTTCAACTTACTCAAATATCTAATGACACAAATGTAAAAATCTGAACTTTAAAGTGATTCAATTGCTGACATACACTATATTGCCAAAAGTATCGGGACACCCCTCCAAATCATTTAATTCAAAGTTCCAATCACTTCCATGGCCACAGGTGTATAAAATCAAGCACCTAGGCATGCAGACGCTTCTACAAACATTTGTGAAAGAATGGGTCGCTCTCAGGAGCTCAGTGAATTCAAGTGTGGTACCGTGAAAGGTTGCCACCTGTGCAATAAGTCCATTAGTGAAATTTCCTCGCTACTAAATATTCCACAGTCAGCTGTTAATGGTATTATAACAAAGTGGAAGCAATTGGGAACAACAGCGATTCATTCATGAAGTGGTAGGCCACGTAAAATCACAGAGCGGGGTCAGCGCATGCTGAGGCGCACAGTGCGCAGAAGTCACCAACTTTCTGCAGAGTCCATAGCTACAGACCTCCAAACTTCATGTGGCCTTCAGAAAACCAGACAAACCAATCAACGAAATGAATAACAGGTGCGCAAATTAATCAAACCATGAAAAATCATAGGAACAAACTAAAAAATAGGACACAGAACAAAAAACAAACCCAGCCAAAACAGAAACAAACCCAGATTTTAATATTTATTTAGTTTATTTTACATATCATAAGATACGTATTGTACAATAAAAGTCAATGTGCTTCAACATTTTTTCAAAAAGAGCTAATATGTATGTGTTTGTATTTATGTGAGAGTACTTCAGCTATGTCCACACCATCTCATTTTGATCATCTACACTGAAACACCTCATTAACAGCAGACATATCATTGTCTAAGGTCAGCTTCTCACCTCCTTACCACCTAAACACACTCTCTGAGGGAGATATAGATATGACATATTCCTACACACGCACTGAGTGGCAGAGATACGTGACCCCACCAGTGTCTTTGATTAAGATATGCTGTCCCTCCAGTCAGAAAGTCTCTGTTTGTGTGCAGTGCTATGATGGGGATTCTTAAAGAAACAATATGCTACATTCATGCACACTCACAAAGGCTGGTTATATTCTTCCTAGCAAACATCAGTGCTGTTCCAACAAGCGTCCACCGCCCTCCTCCCAAGCAACCTCATGCATCTCACAGCATCTAACGCAAAGGGTTTGAAAATACTTAAAGAAATAGTTCACTCAGAAATAAAAGATGTTTCATCATTTACTCAACTCATGTCGTTCCAAACCTGTATGACTTTCTTTCCTCTGTAGAATACGTTGAAAATGTTTTTTTGTTTTTGGTCAATAAAATGAAAGCCTAATTTTGTTTTGAACCCCATTGACTTTCAATGTATGAATAAAAACAGTTGAAACATTCTTAAAAATATATTAATTTGTGTTAAACCGGAGAAAGAAAATCATACAGTTTTGGAACAACATGAGGGTGAGTAAATGATGACACATTTTTTATTTAATATTTTTAATATCTGAGTGAACTATCCCTTTAACAATGTTCTTTATCCATACAATGAAAGGGGGGGAACTATCCCTTTAACCATACACAAGGCCAAACGTGTAAAAAAGTTGTAAACGTACACCTGTCAATAGAGGTCATCAAAAAGGCTAATAAACGTTGGAATGTGCTGCAATCGGTTTTTAGCCCATCTGAATCTAAACTTGCCAAAATACTTATAAACAAACAGAAGGTTCATATTTTCGTTCCAACAAGGCGAAAACAGCTTAAACTTGGATGACATACTGTAGTGCTAAAACACACTCAGCTCTCATAAAGCCATAGCAGTACTTGTGGGAGGATCTGTATTACCCTTTAACAAATATACTTTAATGATCTGCAACAGTGCCAAGTAACTGATAACTGCCTCGTGAGAGAACACGCCTCTCTGAGACTGGCGGATCTGGTTTTGTTCTATCGAGAGCATATTTTATTATGCAGTTGTACATCTTGTGCTTAACATCAATTTAGTTGTCCTTTACATAGCCACCCCCAGAAATATGTCTGTTACTTTCTCTGTCTTTACACAGAGGGAGGAGTGAACGCCCTGCCACGAGAGAGTAAATGCTGCACTGGGTATTGTTTGACCTTGAGTCTGGGTGGGGACTCTAAGCGTGCAATATGCGAGCTAGCGCAAGAGATACATTTGTTGCATTCCCCTCCTCTTTCTGCTTATGCATCTTTCTTTGTTTTTAAAGTGTGCCTGAAGCTCCTGGAAAACAAAACATCCCACCTCACCCCAAACTTCTGGAGTTCTGAGTTTGATAAGGTGGTATGAGTCATGAACATGGGGGCTGTAGATGTGGGAAAAGTTATGCACAACCCTGACATTTCACTATTCCACAATCAAACCTTAATCTGCCTACAACCGTGATTTTTTTTAAACGTCAAGTTGTGGTCAGCTTTGAACACTTCCTACTCCCTGACATTTTAAATAATTGGTGATAAATTTCAACAAAGCTTGGGTTAGGACATTTTGGCAATCAGAATTAGCCTTTGCGTTCAAACGTAATGAATTAGCACTAAGAGATAACAAGCTGTAAGTAAATCACTGTGCCGTGTGGGGGTAAAGCGCTTACAGAAGATGGAATGATATTTGTTACGGTCGTGACTTTTTCCCACTGCGGAGACATTTCTCTGGGGGGCGTTTAGCGAGTGCGAATCAACCTCATTGTATCTGGGATATTTTGGAAGTGCTCAAGGGCAAAAACTGTCACAGACATTCCATTCAAACTATCAGAGCTGTAAACCCTTCATTTTCTCCATAAACCGGTCTGACTGACCTCAAAGCAACAGTAATTACTACAACAAAAGAGACAGGAAGACACTAAAGTTGCTGTTGGAGTAGCAACATTGCTAGGTAGCATGACTGTAGTTTAGCTGTTTTAAGCTTTTCATAGCAGCGTGACACACACACACACATATATATATAAAAATTTTAATTTTCTAGTTTTAATAGTTCTGTGTTGTGTAAATATAGCTGTTAAGTTTAATACTAAAGGAAATCTTCAAATATCACTTATTTAAAAAGAACCCACTAACCTTATGATGCCTAAAGGTCAAAAGTTTAAAAAGAAAAAAAAAGGCACATCTGAATATTGCATAGGTGACAGTTAGCAGTTGACACACTGGTAAAAATCAATGCTTTTGCATAGACAACATTTCATGGTGGGGCCAGGGCTTGATGTTTGGGCCCTTAAAGGGATCATGGCATGATACATTTCCCTTGGTCTTTTGACATATATGAGGTCTTTGAACCTTTAAAACATCCTGTCCTCCTCATTATAAACAAAACATTTATTTAATCAAGCTCCAAAAACGAGTTGTTTGGATATTGCGGGATCTGTGATATCACATGGGCAAATACATTTGCATATGATTCCCTTCAGAGCAAGACACCGACTAATAGTTATACATCATCACACCATAACCCCCTCCCACTGGCATTCAGTCACTTAACGTCTGACATTTGCCCTATACTGGATGTGAGCATTGCGTCAAAAGCAAATAGAACCCATTGTAATCACTGGAATCACACGCTGCTACACTGGATACAGGCAAATACAAGATGCTGTCAAGAGGACAAATGGAAGAGTAAAGGGAAGCGTAAAGGAACATCCATTGTCTATGTACATTGACCTGCTTAAACAGCTCGTTTCAGATTTCAGAAGGATTCCAGCTTTGGAAACAAGTGGATGGTTTATTTTAATGGCGTCCTGGACCACATTGGAGGATTATATGTTTGTTCAGAGAATTTGACTGTAGATTGTTTTGTAAATGAGGCACAGAAAAAAAAAAAACTTTATTAACATTATAACTGAACCTCACGGAAAATCCATGTCATGTATGGGCTTATTCATATAGAGCCAACATGGAACCCATGGACAAACCCATTAAAGGGGGGTAGCACACACAGTTTCAGCCAATCTCATGTTAATCTTGAGTACTTATAGAGTAGTATTGCATTCTTCATATCTCCAAAGAATCTTTAGTTTTATCAGATTTATAAAAGACAGACAAGCTGTACCGTTTTTTTCCAAAAACAGCCGAACTTCTGAAGAGTGTGGTGGGTGGAGCTAAATAGAGCGCGCACACACACACACACACGCATGCACAATACATTCTTGGCATTATCCCTTCCTGGATAACTTTCTATTCAATATACGTTTGTGTTGTTTACATTATATACACTTACGAACAAACAAACACACTTGCAGAGCTCAAACTGCATCCACTGTTTAACACTGGGTTATTTGGGAAGCTGAACAAGGTTATCTTCCCTCACAACCAGAAACACTTCTTTAGTGACATTGTTGATTTCGCAGCCAACAGTTTCCATAACCCTAACGAAGCTGGTTGATGCATGCGCTCACCCGGGAGAAGTGCCCATACAAGCAATTATGACCTCACACAAAAACTTTCTGAAACTTATTTGAATCCAGAAGGGGTGTATTTGGCACAGAAATACTCCGTCATACGTCCAACTCATTTTTTTTTTTTTTTTTTTTTTTGGCTATGTTTAGCATGAGAATCCAACTCTTTAACAGTGTATAAGTCATAGCATACTTTAGACGGCACTGCATCACATACAGGAATGCTACTGTAATGGAAATCACAACATGGGCTCAGGAATACTTCCAGAAAACATTGTCGGTGAACACAATCCACCGTGCCATTCGGCGTTGCTGGCTAAAACTCTATAGGTCAAAAAAGAAGCCATATCTAAACATGATCCAGAAGCGCAGGCGTTTTCTCTGGGTCAAGGCTCATTTAAAATGGACTGTGGCAAAGTGGAAAACTGTTTTGTGGTCAGACGAATCAAAATTTGAAGTTCTTTTTGGAAAATTGGGACGCCATGTCATCCGGACTAAAGAGGACAAGGACAACCCAAGTTGTTATCAGTGCTCAGTTCAGAAGCCTGCATCTCTGATGGTATGGGGTTGCATGAGTGCGTGTGGCATGGGCAGCTTACACATCTGGAAAGGCACCATCAATGCTGAAAGGTATATCTAAGTTCTAGAACAATATATGCTCCCATCCAGACATCGTCTCTTTCAGGGAAGACCTTGCATTTTCCAACATGACAATGCCAGACCACATACTGCATCAGTTACAACATCATGGCTGCGTAGAAGAAGGATCCGGGTACTGAAATGGCCAGCCTGCAGTCCAGATCTTTCACCCATAGAAAACATTTGGCGCATCATAAAGAGGAAGATGCGACAAAGAAGATCTAAGACAGTTGAGCAACTAGAAGCCTGTATTAGACAAGAATGTTCCTAAACTTGAGCAACTTGTCTCCTCAGTCCCCAGACGTTTGCAGACTGTTATAAAAAGAAGAGGGGATGCCACACAGTGGGAAACATGGCCTTGTCCCAACTTTTTAGAGATGTGTTGATGCCATGAAATTTAAAATAAGCTTATTTTTCCCTTAAAATGATACATTTTCTCAGTTTAAACATTTAATATGTCATCTATGTTGTATTCTGAATAAAATATTGAAATTTGAAACTTCCACATCATTGCATTCTGTTTTTATTCACAATTTGTACAGTGTCCCAACTTTTTTGGAATCAGGTTTGTAGTATGAGCTATTTTCACTGCAAAATGCATTCATTGCTAAATAAAAGATAAAAATCACAATATTTTGTTTTTCAAATTTATGAATGTTTTTATTTGTGACAAAAGTTACCAGATAAGAAAACATGGAAAAGATAAGCAGGGCTTTACTAAAAGCGTTCAGGGGTCAAAGTTCACCAATAAGTAGCTTTTTAAAAGGGAACTGTAATTGACTAAATAACTAATTTAGCTACAGGTCAAAGTAGTTTCATCAACACTGGACAAAGCATGAGGACGACTAAGAGGTGAAGGGAAAGAAACGAGAGTGAAGAGGTAGATGCATGAAAAGAGGTGAAGTGAGTGAGAGAGGGTGAGGCTTTTGTGTCATATTAATCCTAAAAGAGAGACAGAAATCCAGTGGATGGATCAGAAGTTGGCAGAAGATCTGCAGCGTAATATATGGAGGGATTTGCAACAAACAATAAGCTCTTTTTTTAGAAGAACCATAATAAAGTATAGTGGTGGGCTATTAAGAGAAACCAAGATAAAGAAATATGTCATGGGGGAGAAGAGAAGACATGTTCTGTGGTTGCTGTGCGTAAGAGGTGTTGATAATTGCTGACTGAAGCTTTTAGGTTCTCAGGCCTTTACTAAAGCTTACCACCCAACAAACGCAAATATGTTATTTAATGTAATCACTGTAAATATTGTCTATGTACACCAAAACATATAAAAGAAGACAAATTTAGTTATTAGCTCTGGACTCAAACACTAATTTAAAAGTCGTTTTATATACATTGTCAGTTCCCAGCTTTATTTGGTATCAAATTGTTTGATCCAATCAGCCCAATACAATATTGGCTAAATCTATTGCGTGAAAAAAAAAAAAAAAAAAAAAGTAACACATTGAATTAAACATGCAATTTTGAAGTAGGAAGACTGAAATAGTATTTTCTTGTAAAATCTACACCAATAAATGGTCTGGAAAAGTATGTAAAATTAGGGCCCAGTGTATTGTGTTAATATGAAGGAGTTTTCCATATTGTTTTTTTATTGTGTTTTACCCATATTTTAAATTATGCACTGCATTCTGTTGTGTTTTATTGTTAAAGGAAATGTCTGCAAATTGAACAAAGTCCTGGGTTGTGATGAAGGTGGACTAAGCCAAGAGATGACCTTGAGCAGGCCACAGCCATGCTGGGGAGTGCCCCATGGTGGCATTGATGGAGGGAGGAGTCATGGAGGAATGCTGGCAAGGGCTGCCATGGGAAATAACCGGAGACAATGACAGCAAGGATGGTGCCCACCATGCAGCCAATGAGCCGAGGTAGTGGAGAGATGGCGAAGATCTTGGCGGCTCCAACCAGGTGGGGATCCGGAGGTCTAGGGCAAGTTGGAACGATCGAGGTTGTAGCCTGAAATAGGGTGGAGCAAGCCGCAGCCAAAGGAGTGGAGGACCAGAGAGCAGCGGACTGTCTTATGTCACAAGTGATGTCTGACCTAGATGGAGCGCAGGTGCAGGAGCCAGGGCGACGAGTCAAGGCTCACTGAGGCTGGAGGCGGAGCCTTGGGCTCCTCATGCCCAGGAGGAGATGGTTCCCAACAGGTCCAGGATGGTGCCCTGGTGCCCAAGGTGGCTACTGAGAGGAGGCAGAGGTGGTACAGAGGGAGATGGTGAACAACAAAAATAGAGTGTTTGATATTGTCTGGAGAGGTGGTGGGACAGGGTGGCTGAGTGAGGTCAACAAATCAGGCAGAAGACAAACTGGATTAGGCAACAGTACTGGGGCTAGAAAAATGTCCTCTCTGAACTTGAAATCAAAAAGTGCCAAAAAGAATCACTCTCTGTAGCGGGGTGGGGGGTTGAGGTTGAGGTCTTAAGTCCACTATGCCCTCCCTCGCTGATGGATGGCTCAGCCGGCTCACATACCTGGTCAGGCGTGCTGCTCAGGCTCCATGGCGATGTGAAACTCGGTCGCTCTTTTGGGCGCAGGCTCGTACGTTGCAGTACCTGCGGTAGGCTCAGGCCATCGATCCTCGCCGTCTGGGTGGTTCTGGCTGGGCTCTGGATCGGCAGTGGGTCTGGCGGCATCTTCAATGGTGAGTGCTGATCCGCAGGACGCCAGCACCCACTCCACATATGTCACTAAGCTCCCTAGAGGAACCTCCCCAGACAACTGTGCATGTGTGGCGGCGTTGAGACCAGGTATGGTGGTTTGAATGGCGAGATCCCAAAACTCTTCTAAATGTTCCTTAAGGGAGCATTCTCCCTGCTCAAGGCACGTAAGTTTCCCTGCTGGAGGCACCATGGTGCAAGAAGGGGTGACAACGGGAAAAAAAAAACAGTGAGCACATCACTATTTACTTTGATAGGTCCAGTGTTCTGTCACGCGGGGTGGTTGTATAAACACACGAAGATGAAGGCAATAAGGTATAATTTAATAAATCCAATGGATAATCCAAACAAGAACAGAGCAACATACAACACTTTCACTATAAAGGACACCGGACTGAAACAGAACCGAACTTATATACAGGTGATGATAATGATAATGATGATTGAGTGCACAGCTGAACATGTCCATGACAACAAATGAGTGATGAAGGCAGGCAATGATGAAATACAACGAGTACAAACTAATGTGATTGTGACAATTATGAACTGTAAGTAAAAATTTGCGTATATGCAGTCTGAGCTGAAAGCTTGCAGTAGGCAAATGTGTCTCATGCCTATATTTTTTTTTTAGCCATGTGAACTGGAGGAAGTGTGTTTGGTTTAGTTCTGCCCTGATGACAGTCATCCACTGCCTGTAATGAATCTGTTCATGCTGCTTATTTGATCAGCTCACGGCTGTTTGTTTTCTTGTGCTACCAGAGGGTGAACTACATTTGTTTCTACTTACAGACTCACTGACTGGCTCAGTGAAATCAAACAATAATTAACTCAAATTAAGAGTGCATAAGCACAGCAGTGTTCAGGGTTTGTGTTCCCTTGTGAAGTGGTGGATGAGTTTATTTGGGAATAACATTATAATCAGGTAGCAGCTCTTAGCAGTGCAAATGTTTTAGGGGTGAACATAGTATAAAAGACTGCAGATTTTCATCATGTTCCAGAGCTGTGGGAAACAATGTACGCTATACAGGAAGAGTGTAAGGCTGTTAAGAGCAGATCCTTACAAAATACTGGCCATGGTAATGGTAATACCATGGTACAGAATGGATACTTAAAAACTATAATGCCAAATGTCCCAAAAAACAAAAACATATATCACAGTACCTTCTTGCTACTAAATGTGTGGACTTTTTTTTAAACCTCAAAACCAGGGTAGAAAATAACCTATTACTTATTTATTATGATGTTTTTGAATGTGAAAACCACTCGAACATCATAAGTTTACCTCAGACAACAGTATAAAAAAAAAAAGAAAAAGTTCATAACACCTTTAAAGCCAACTTTTTTCAAATTTAAACCTTTCCATGTAATTAAATTCCAAAATGTACAAATAAATTATTTAAAGGCACAACATGTAAGATTTTTCAATTGAAATATCCTAAAACTAGCACTAGAACAATGTTATATATTTTGTTGACTTGTGTAGCCTACTTACATTATCCCAAATGTCTCCAAGAATGTTTAATTCCAGAGAAATAAGGAATTAGGCGGAGCAGCTATGTATCTAATGTATCTAATATGATAAAACAGCGCCACGTTGCCCCGCATCATAGACCCGCATGACCGGAAGAATTGGAAGCGGTCATCTACGGCATAATAAAAGCTCCGGGAAATCTAGGCGTCATCAAGCTACGCCTTTGTTTTGAATAAGCAACCTCTAGCTTTAAATATAACAAGTTACAATATATTATGGTACTTTATTGTTAGTTGATGTATAAATGATTAATTATTTATATTTTATGAAATATGTTTAAAGGAAAAATATGTATTTATTTTTAAATACATTTAAATGACTACATAAAATAGCAGATGTACACTCACCTAAAGGATTATTAGGAACACCTGTTCAATTTCTCATTAATGCAATTATCTAATCAACCAATCACATGGCAGTTGCTTCAATGTATTTAGGGGTGTGGTCCTGGTCAATCTCCTGAACTCCAAACTGAATGTCAGAATGGGAAAGAAAGGTGATTTAAGCAATTTTGAGCGTGGCATGGTTGTTGGTGCCAGACGGGCCGGTCTGAGTATTTCACAATCTGCTCAGTTACTGGGATTTTCACGCACAACCATTTCTAGGGTTTACAAAGAATGGTGTGAAAAGGGAAAAACATCCAGTATGCGGCAGTCCTGTGGCCTTGTTGATGCTAGAGGTCAGAGGAGAATGGGCCGACTGATTCAAGCTGATAGAAGAGCAACTTTGACTGAAATAACCACTCGTTACAACCAAGGTATGCAGCAAAGCATTTGTGAAGCCACAACACGCACAACCTTGAGGCGGATGGGCTACAACAGCAGAAGACCCCACCGGGTACCACTCATCTCCACTACAAATAGGAAAAAGAGGCTACAATTTGCACAAGCTCACCAAAATTGGACAGCTGAAGACTGGAAAAATGTTGCCTGGTCTGATGAGTCTCGATTTCTGTTGAGACATTCAGATGGTAGAGTCAGAATTTGGCGTATACAGAATGAGAACATGGATCCATCATGCCTTGTTTGAGTAAATGTTGCTGCGTTTTGAAATTGAACAGATCCTGAGTGTTTCCCTCAAGGAAATCAATCAACAAATGTCTTAAAATTGTCTCAGCATATTATGATGCAATAGAACGTTTACATATTTAAAAAAAAAAAAAAAAAAAATTATGTTTTGAAAATGTGCTCTCTTGGTTCATGGAAAGCCCTTTATTGTCTTCTGGGTTGAGTTTTAGATTTGTTTATTTTATAGACACATCATCAACATCCTCAACCCACACAGCTGCAATAGAGCGGCCTGCACCCACACAGTACTGTCCAAACTGCTCATCTTGCATTAGTCTTCAGGCTCAACAGGATCCAGGGGGTCTATTAGTAAGGACTTCCTGAGCAGTGACTCGCTATCTGTGGGTGAGAGCGATTCATCACGTTGGCGCCGTAGAGGGGGTCACACTGAGAGGGACACAAGATTAGCACACTCCACCTCACAGAATAAACAAATATAAATGGAAACATAGGCTGTTACAGACAGATGTGGTTGATGAATACATGGAAAGATGAACAACTTTCTGCAAAACTTCTTCCAGGGACCTAGGTTTGAATCTATGCCATTTTCTCATCGCATTGCTCTTTATCTCTCTGGACATTCCTGTCACTCCACACCACAGTTTTTCCATCATACTGATTTACATTAAATGGCTGTGCTGTGCTGCATGATAGCAATGGGTAAGCAGGTGAGTTCAAATGGGAATGACACATTTTTCCTGCTTCAAGTGACTAATTTCTAATTTGTTCAGTCCGTTGTGCCCATAAAAAGTGACAACATGACGCACCATTAAATCTACATATATGCAAAATCCAGTTTCCCTGCATCCCAATGTGCATACTATCCACCTTAACTGCCCTAAATAGTATTGAATATGACTAATGTCACATACTACTTAGGTTGGATATGCACATTGAGATGCAGGCTTTGTTTCTATAGTTGAGATGCTGAGTCAGTCTGAACATCATGCAGACAAGTTTTTATTTCCTTCACCAATGATTCTTTCTCAGAAGTGCACTTTAAAAACAAAGAAATGTGCATTATTCCCACCAAATGGGATGATTAAAGAAAATGTGTATTTTGTAAAAATGTTTTATATTTAAATAAGTATTACATAAAATAATATTTTAAGCATTTAAGTGTTTGTATCGTAAAGTACAGTATATGAACTTTAACATTAATAATAATTAAATACTGCTGATATGTTTAAGTTCTCTCAAAAACGTTGTCTTGTTTCGTTTCGTTTTGTTTGTCGGGTCCAAATGCAAAGAACTGTCATTTTTCTATAAACTGCCCCTTTGAGAAACACAGTACATCAGTTTAGTTTCATCTTTCATTTTAATATGTTAGACCTTCTCATGAAAGTGATTTTCATCTGGGCTTCAAAAGAAAGCTCTGCTCCGCACTATCCAATCTCATAAAGAAGTCCATAAAAATAAATAAATAAATAAATAAATATGCTATTTCTGTATTTGTGCTGAAGTTGACATTCTCTGACAGTTTTGAATAAGTAGGTTTGATTCTGTCAGCAAAACCATCAGGACCCCAAACCAATCTGGTGAAATGAAACGGTGAAAGAAAGAGAGCAATGAAAGAAATGGTAGATATATTTTGAGGCCCGTGACGCGCTGTGGTTTTCACACTTAGCTGAGTCATCTGGCTGAAATACAATCTCTCGCTCCTCCTTCCTCCTCACCGGTCCCCTATATCCACACATCTGCATGTTCATACAAACCTCCAGCTGAGCACTGTAGCTCTTCTCACTGTTTTTATAATTATAAGCCAAAGGTCATGGGTCGAAGGCTAATTGAAGGCTCCCCTGAAATGCCCGCACATGACTCTCAGAGAAGGAGATGGAAGGAGAAATAGAAACAAAAAGAAGTTTGAGGAAAATAGAGACAGAAAGAGACGGCGGTTGAATGTTTGGAATTCCAGAAAAACAAGAAGGTCAAGATTGTCGCTCTGTTTCGGTTGCCAAGCCGTCCAATGAATAGCGACCCCTCACTTCAGATCCAGATGAGGCCGAGTTCACATTGGTGGGGATTTTTTAGGTCTTTTTCTCAATTTTTGCTCTATTTAAAGGCACAATGAGCGTGTCTGTTGAGGCCACTGAGATCAAATGCTGCTCTGTTTCTTGTGAAAGGAATTCCCAACCACTTGAATGTGAACCGGGTCGGGACAGAGAGAGAATGAGAATGGGGGTGGGGGAGAGGGGGGTGTAATTGGTTGTGATGAAAAATGTGCGTCCTTGACCCTGTCTACCTTAAGAGATAGCAGATACTGGGAGCATTAGCCAGAGTTGTCTCAGGCTCCATTAGCGGCTGATAGCAGCAGCTTTAAGGCTCTGTCAGGATCTCAACTCATTGGAAAAACATGCCTGTGGTGACATTTCTGCAAAATGATATTACATTGCTTCGTGTACAGTTTGTGACACTTTCAAAGCGAAATGTCCAGTAATTGGCACTAAAAGTGAGTTTAGTTTCATCCAAAAAACAAATAAACATGAATCTGGCAAAGTGTAATCATGCTGGTTGTTGTACGTATAAGGCAGTTCAGAAATCACATATCGGTGAGTGCCGCTAAAAGGTTAATGCTTAAAAACCACCTACACTAAACCCTAAACCTAACCGATAGTGTTAAAAGCAAACATGAGTTAAAAAACATGCTGAAGCAACCATACCATTTTAGCTTGCTTCTACAAGTCTTTGAGCTCTTTTGTCATGACTCAGGATTGAGCTCAGATGAGCTACTGTTTGAAAAGCCCTACATATGGAGCTGCTTATGTAAAATGTGCTATATAAAAAGCAGCAGTGTCTGATTCTGAGAGCGAGCACATTAGTTATCAGTTGAAAACCAAAAGAGTCCATCTTCATCTTAAAATGTGGTGTAATTGCACTTCTCTTGTGGGAGAATGCTGTCCCGATGAAGCCTTGATTCCTGCTCTAGCTGCATTATAACATTTGTATAGTGTTTGCGTGTGTCTTGACAGCGCTGGGAGATCAAGAGAGAGCGCGTTTGAATTTGCTGCAGTATTAATATGAATGTAGTATATAAATTAACAGCGGGAGTGACGGCTACAATTGTATAGTGTTTGCGTGTGTCTCGACAGTTACAAATAAAGCTACAGTAAGCTCATGGAGAAAAGTTGTCAATCATCTTGATGGATGACATAGAGGAAACTCTGACCAATAAGAGGACAGTTGTACTTGCATGTGACTTACATAAACACATTTTGGTACGCTTTTAAAGGTTGCCTTGTGAAAGCGAAACAAACCAAGAACAAAATGCAACATTGTAACAAATTAAATTATGCTTTATTAAAAATCCACGTTCAAATGATCTATCCAATCAGCATGAGAGGAGGCCTATATATATACATACGCAGCTGACTCACCTATGTTCCTCGACAGTTTTCAGCATCCCTCCACCACCCCGACTCTCGGCGGGTTCCTATTCCAGCCAGGGATACAGGGGGAGTACTCGGGGTTTGGGCCAAATACCTACCCTCTCCTCGGAGAGCACACCAAGTACACATACTTCTACTGATTATTTAAGTGTAAACTTGTGAAGTCCTTTTTTTGGAACCATACAAACTAGGGGTCTTCAACGTTTTTCAGGACAAGGACTCCTTAGGCGATAGAGACATGGAGCAGGGACCCCCGATACAAAATGTGTCAAACAGAGCTAAATATAAAGCATTATTAATAGAAACCACTTATATTATGATTAAGAATAAGTTATATTATGTTAAGACAGTAGATCAGAACTATGCACATTATTGTTGTTGCACGCATGACTGTATATTATTTTTCATTGTTAAAATTGAGATTTATGCATCATAATAAACAACATGCTGCAATAAATTATTGCTGTAGTTGTTGTAAATTATTTTAACTGATTACATGAATTGAAAATGAGTCATACATTTATTTTACTAATCAGATGGACAATTAAACATTTACCTGAACCTTAGCTACAAGTTTATTAAAAATTCACCTTTTAATTTTACTGTCAGATGGACAATTAAATATTTACTTGAACTTTAGTTTAAAGTTTACACAAAACTTGTATAACTTAGTTATACATATACTATATATATATATATATGCCAGACGGGCCGGTCTGAGTATTTCACAATCTGCTCAGTTACTGGGATTTTCACGCACAACCATTTCTAGGGTTTACAAAGAATGGTGTGAAAAGGGAAAAACATCCAGTATGCGGCAGTCCTGTGGCCTTGTTGATGCTAGAGGTCAGAGGAGAATGGGCCGACTGATTCAAGCTGATAGAAGAACAACTTTGACTGAAATAGCCACTCGTTACAACCGAGGTATGCAACAAAGCATTTGTGAAGCCACAACATGCACAACCTTGAGGCGGATGGGCTACAACAGCAGAAGACCCCACCGGGTACCACTCATCTCCACTACAAATAGGAAAAAGAGGCTACAATTTGCACAAGCTCACCAAAATTGGACAGTTGAAGACTGAAAAATGTTGCCTGGTCTGATGAGTCTCGATTTCTGTTGAGACATTCAGATGGTAGAGTCAGAATTTGGCGTAAACAGAATGAGAACATGGATCCATCATGCCTTGTTACCACTGTGCAGGCTGGTGGTGGTGGTGTAATGGTGTGGGGGATGTTTTCTTGGCACACTTTAGGCCCCTTAGTGCCAATTGGGCATTGTTTAAATGCCACGGCCTACCTGAGCATTGTTTCTGACCATGTCCATCCCTTTATGACCACCATGTACCCATTCTCTGATGGCTACTTCCAGCAGGATAATGCACCATGTCACAAAGCTCAAATAATTTCAAAATGGTTTCTTGAACATGACAATGAGTTCACTGTACTAAAATGGCCCCCACAGTCACCAGATCTCAACCCAATAGAGCATCTTTGGGATGTGGTGGAAGCTTATATATGGTGTATATATATTATATATATATATATATATATATATATATATATATATATATATATATATATATATATATATATATATATATATATATATATATATATATATATATATATATATATATATATATATATATATATATATATATATATGTGTGTGTGTGTGTGTGTGTGTGTGTCTCATATTTTTGTCCTGTGCTAGTTATCACTGTCAATTGCAATTTTGAGAGTGAATCACGCATAATCAATATACAAAACTTTGCAGCGTGTAATTGGCCGTCGTTCCTCCAGCATGAAAAACAATACTTTTATTCAATGGATTATATAGCCTCAAAAGCCCGGAAGAGCACTCACTTTCCAGTCACAATTAAGCTGTCAATCATCTCAGTTCGCAATCTCACAGCGTTCCATCAAAATCAGTAAAGTTGTCTACACTGAATAATGAATCTCTTACTATGTCAATGAGAGAATTCACGAGAGCGAGCAGAACTCAGCACTGAATAAAAACTCTGGCGCTTTGAGCGGTGAGTGGATTCTAACTTAAACACCTCTGATTTGCCATTGCGTTCCAGAAATCAATAAGCATGTCTATAATTGGCTACATTTCTCAGCGCTGCCAAACACACTGTACACTGAACATCTTACATTCTCCAGAGCGCAAACTCAACGCAATGTTTGCCAAATCTCTTTCACCAATAATATTATACTATTACAGTATCAACAGAGGGTGCTCTGCTTTCTTTTTAGGGTGCTTATATTTGAATTTGACTTTGTGATGTTTTTTCCCCATGTTATAATTTTTTTATCCAAAAATTATTTGTGATCAAACATTAATTGGCGGACCCCCTGCAGTACTGCTGCGGACCCCCGGTTGAAGACCCATGATACAAAAGATCTTTACAGCCCTAAGTGTGAACGCAGCCATACATCATAAGTTTAGTCTCAAAATAGGCAATACGTCATAAAAGCCAACCAATCAGTTGTGAACGTATCCCTGTGTCTTTAGGTTCGTTATCTTTAGGTTCAGTGATAAAAATACCAATCTTAATGCTAATAAAATGTTTGTTTTATTTGGTCTGGACCAAACTGAACTACAAGTGTGAACACACCCTTAGGCCGCGTGTCCACCAAAGCATTTTAGCCAGCTGAAAACAATAGGTGCTCTGCTGAAAACTCTAGCTATGGGCGCTTGAGAGCGTTTTGGCAGTGCACCGTTTTTTTTTTTTTTTTTCAGTTGAGACACTTGCGCAATATCTAGTTGTTGTCATCTGTTGACTTTGTACAAGCAGAATATGGTGGTTGGACGGTGTTGTATTTGTCCCGCCTCTCCTCCACTGTTATTGGACGGCTGGGTAAAAGGTGATGGTGATGAGCGTTGCGTTTTCTTCAACTCTCGGCGACTAGTAAAAACGCTAGTGCTCAGCGCTTGAGCATGAAATAGACCCTCAGCGCCTTGTTATGCTCATGCCGTTTTAAAAATTCGGTGCTCCCATTGAAAACAATTGGAAAAATATGCCAGCTACGTCAAAAAATACTTTAGTCGACACGCAGCCTTAGTTTACAAATCATGCAATGGTAAAAGTGTTTTAAGGTCATATCAGTGTAGTGCAAAGAACCCTTTAAAAAAACGTTTTTATTAATTGATATTCTGCCCCTGTATCATAATTTGTGAACAGGAATAAAGTTTGATGGTGTTTTACTACCACCAGTGGTCATTTCAGCTGGAAACTGCTGTGCGTTTTTGAAGGTTTACAAAAGTGTAGGTACGTTTTTCCAATGAGCCTTCATTGAACGATCTGTTCCCTGCAGTAACAGTCTGCTGAAGTCACACCCTAAAACACACCTCCTGCTTCTGTACATCTCCACACCCTGATAGCCTGTACTCCCACACCCCCACAAAACAACATAGACGCCAGGCAGATTAGCTTAGCTTATGGACAATAACAGCTTTGCATTATGGGATACACTTTACGTGGGTGATAAAGCTCTGAATGAAAACGAAAGAGCGAAAGACAAATAAGGGAGAATCTATTAGGTGAAGGAGTTTAAACCTCACAGGATTTGAGATCAAAGAGAAGTGATGAGTATAAAATCAGTCTGAGTGCTGTGGACAAAACAACGACACCAGTGATTGATGGGCTGCTTTTGGGTGGAGGTGTGGGAGGTTGTATCGGTGGGACACAGAGAGATTTTGGCTCTATTCCAAAGCATTTAGAGGCATCTGCAATGGCTGTTCCAAAAAGTATCCAGCAACATTTACGCTCCCTTCTAAGATATCTACATTTGGACAAAATCAATGCATTATTCACAGACAAGGTAATCACAGAATGTGGCAAGTATGGCAGACGAGTCAACTCAGATACATACAATAAATGCGTCCCAAATCGAATACTATCTAAAGCCATGTTTCCCCAGGATCTAGGGACTTTGGGGTGGTGTTTCGACTGCAGGAACCAGGGTCTAAATAAGTTCCGGGTAAATATTTCCCCCTCAAAACGGCCCTGCTCGCGAGGTAGTACTTTTTCAAAGTTCAGGAACTTTCGGGTTTCGAGTTGTTTGCTATTCGAATCAACAATGACGTTTAAAAAAATACAACCGATGGACGACAACGAGGTTCAGGCTTTATTAAGCTTATATGCGGAGGACGAAATCCAGCGGGAACTGGAAAGTTGTGAGCAGTCCTACGTCACCGGACTAATCTTCACGGTACATTAGACCACGGTGGAAATGCAGACATCAACAGGTCTGGGGGGAAAAAAAGTCCCTGGGACAAATTGTTCTGGGTAATTTCGGTGGAAATGGGGCTTAAGTATTATGTGATGAAGAATGAACTTTGGGATCTTTAAAAAAATTTGTTCTGTATAGTATGAATGAGTATAGTATGAATGAAATTTGATGTGCTTTGTTTGTCATGTCTACTTTGCCATATGACCTACCAGCATCAGTTCACAAATCCTCTAGTAGTGTCATCAGATGCACACTTCAGAATCTCAGCAGAAGTAGTACAGGTACTTTTTGCAGACTGTTTTATGAATACTGTTTTTTGCCTACTACATTATAGGGAAGTAGGCTTATTTAGATGCAGGGAATGACTTAAATACACCACTTCCATGATGATCATGTTTTAATTTTCTGAATTCGTAGCATTTTACAATAAGGTCTACTCAGACAGTATGCAATTTCAGATGCACCATATGTATCTTTATGCTTACTTGAGTATCATAATAGCTATGTTTCACCCAAAGTTGCAACTTTAATTTATGTGGCAATCTTAAAACATTTCAAATAAAGCACTGTTTTCATTCCATGTGTTCCTGGGAAATTGGCACAAAATATCTGTAATAAGGTGCTTCAATTGGGGAAGCCACTATGGCTCTTTATTCCTATGACTTGTGACTCGGAGCGCAGAGAGGAAATGCTCTGTCATGCGATCTTGCGTTCAAATGCCTGGTGTTTGGGAACGCAATCATGTGACACTTCTGGGAGGTCATTATACCCAACCATTCTGATGACAGACTTTTAGACACACCTATTATAAAAATAGGTACATTGAAACTTAGTTATTAACTAGTTTCTAGTTATACTTATAAGTATAAACTTACTTAAGTTATTGTTAGCTTAGCAACATGCTAATGTCAAACTCCTGTGCTCATCATGCGAGGAGTGCTATTAGAGTTCAAAAACATTTTGAATGAGTTGTCTATAGGTTGTAAATCAGTTACGGTGTTTCCTTTTCAGGCAAGGTTAGCAGTGCCTATGCTGGTTAGGTATGTTTTGAAGCATGGCAGCTGGTTTGAGCTGGTCCTTGAGCCGGTTTAAGCTGGTCAAGTGCTGGTCCTAAGAAACTTTTATAAACTTACATCTTATAACCAGCTCATGACCACCTAAGGACCAGCATAAACCAGCTCAAACCAGCTGCCATGCTTCAAAACATACCTAACTAGCATATGCTGTTTTTTTCAACAGGGAACAACTAGGCAGCTCACTAGGTTAACAGAGCTTGGGGACATGGGATGTGGTTTTCTGAGTGTGTTTTTTTCTCAGTGTCTGTTAAGGTTAACACACCCATACCATACACTTCTGCACATTTCTCTTAAACTGGCATCCCCTCATGCCCACTGACGAGCATGTGTGTTACGCAAATACTAACCACACCTGAAAGTCACTCATGTGAAGCCTGTCTCAGCATAAAGTGGTCTGCTTGAGAGCCTGAAATGGGTTTCATGATCTGAATGAGATGTAATGATGAGCTGAGTCAAGGGACACACCAAACAAATGATCACATGCAATCATAAGTAACAAACAATAACAGCAACTCAAACAAGACTTAATTACAACCGTTATAGTAAAATATTATAACGGCTGAACTACTGATGTTGATGTTTAAAGATGTTATTAAGGCCGGGACACACCAAGCTGATGGTCGGCTGTCGGGCAGTGTCGGGGAGTTTTTGAGCATCGGTCTGCTTAGTTTTTTAGTTTTCTAGTCGGACGCCATTGGGTTTTTTTGGGCTGATTCAGCATGTTTTGAATCTGCGTCAGGCCGCCGGTGAAAGAGGGAACTCTGATTGGCTGTTCAGCTTACCGAACGAGTCAGTGCACAAGAATAAAAGCAAAAGTGATGAAAGAGAGCAAATAAGTTAAGACAGCACAGACAGAAGGCTATAATTTTTTACGCCATCTTACCTGAGCATTCGAATGCACAAATATTTTCATAATAACATGAGCCGACTGGAATGAAGAAAGTGATCAGCGTGATTGATATTCAAAATGTTAAGCCCTGCTTGGTTTAAGGTTTGTATATCTGCAGTCCTAGTTTCGGTTTCCCTTTTTGAATGACGAAAATAGACTATTGATACATGCTGAAATAGACAGATATTTACTTACACGCAGGTGCAGAATGCACATGGTAGTTGACAGTCGCTTTTAGTCCTTTTGGTGTTTTCAAGCGCAGCTTTTTGGCCAAGACGCAGCCGACAAGAGGCGACAACACAGTCAGCTTTCATCGCCACTAATTCTTTGACATCAGCTTGGTGTGTCCCGGGCTTTACCCCTATCTCCAACAACCTACAACTAGTTGTAGATGCGCACTTGTATGCACAGTATTATGCCCAGTTAAGACTACATGATATCAGCCCGATTTTGGCATGATCTGATTGACGTAGGGTGTTGTTGACGTAGGTGTGTTGATTCATAAGCAACAATGGGCATTGGGATGCAATAATCGATTGTTTAATTTTGTATAGTGCGTCATAGGACAACTAACGTACAGACAGAAAGACTAGAATGTTTAATTTCTTCCTCCATTTCTTCCATCACATCTGTGACACTGACCAATAGGAGCACAGAAGCTCTTCCATACACAGCTTTCAAACATGGCAAAACAAAAGAGAGACAATGGTATTGGTGCTGCAAGATATAATTATGCAATGGAGGAAAGGTTCGTGGAGCTATAACAACAATACTCCTGCCTTTATGATGTTTCCACAATAGAGTGAAAAAAGATAACTGCTAGTGAATGATAGCGAAGGTGCTTCAGCAACCCGGTGAGTACTGAAATTAGCATTAAGCTAACACACCGCTTCAGTAGCCATTGTTTGTTTATGCTTTTGTTTCTGGAAGTCAATCACTAGTTCCGCCTTCTCTATGACATCACGCATATCACTAAAGATGGCAATCGATGATTGCTCGGGAAGCAACATATATAGTCTGACATGTTTCTTGTTCACAACACAACAAGGATTTAGGAGTCAAAATCACATTCTGACACAGTGACTATTGTAACAGACAAAAATATTGTGTAGTCTAAACCTAGCATTAATGCTTTTTCAAGAAACAGAGATCACTGTCCTCAGGTTGAACTCTTAGTATATTATAACTTTAATATTAAACATAATAATTAATATTAAATAGAGGATATGTCATTGAAATAAATATGAAGTACTTAATTAAACTTTATGGGGAGTATGAACTTTTAAAAGTTTGTAAACAGGAATCCTAACTTCAAAGCAATAGTCTTTCAAATGGCAAAAACAAGTAGTTTTACTTTAGCATAGTTTGACAAAGCATATTTAAATACATGAAATTTAAACCACTTAAATCGTAATATAGCCAAATTACATATTTTTGAGTGTAGTCTAAACTATTTACCCGATTTATTTGTGCGTACCTCTTTTATATTCATTGTACATTTTGAGAACTGTTTTGAAAATAACTTTATTATTAGTGCATGACATCCACTATATTTTCATACTGAGTTATTGGATATGAGTGGTGCGTTGACTGTTGGCTGATCCCAAAAGCCTGATCCAAGAACTGACAGTGGCCTGTTATCTCTTATTACAGGCGTGTTTTATACATTATAATGTCTACATATGAGTTGTGATCAAAGGAGTTTCTATGAGACACGGTATCCAGGTGGCCCGATGCTTTGGAGTAAAGACGACAGATAGTTGATAGCTTGTGTTTTTGTAATACTATGAAACACTAAAGCATCCAAAAATGAGGACTGTAGAGACACACTGGATGAAGATCAAGATAGAAAATAAATGATCCGAGCCATGACACTTTTCAGTGTGACCAATTAATCAAAAGAGGTGTCATTTCATACACACAAAGGAAAACAGCTGCTTCCAAGACGTCCAAACCTGGCATGCCTGGCATTGACTTTATGGGCACAGAAGACCAGTCTGTCCTGACCCAGGTGGCAGTAATGAGAGGACAGGAACAGAGCGGCAGCGCCTTTGATCTCAGGGCTGGTGTTATACCATACCAGTTAAAACAGAGTACACACACATCAAACGCAGTGTTATATCAGCACTGAGTCAATTTCAGGGTCAGTCCTCTGTTGTGGTTTGGCAGAGACTAAAAGGAAAAGAGAGAGAGGTATGATAATGACGATACAACAATGAATAGGGTTGTGAAGAGAACATTCCAGCTTTACCCTTAAACCTTTTGACCTTTGAACTTAAACCTCTTAGCTCTTACTCTCGTTTAGATAATGTAGTACATGTTGTTTTCTTCATCGCATGCTTAGATTAGTCAGATTAGTACACTGTAAACCCTAACGCTCAAAATACTTAATTGGTTTGAGTAGGAAAAACTTAAATTAAACAAATTAGTTCAGTTAAATTAACTGTTATGAGTATTTAGAACTTTCTTTTTCTTTTGAGTTCACAGCACTGACATATTTCAAGTAAACTGAACTGTTTCATTGTTTTGAGTTGTATGAACTCATCTCCTTCAATTTAGACTTAAGTTTAACTGAAACTGGGCTGGGATTTTGTATTTTCCAGCATGCTTTGCCCATGGCAGTTGAAAGGGAGAGTAAATGCTAAAATGAAGTGTTATATAATGACACTTTTGATTTTCTTTTTTTTGTGGTGGGGTGGAGAGTTATCATGTACAAAATATCATTGTACAAAATTGTGTACACACCTATTTTTTTATACATCGTACATTTTGAGAACTGTTTTGCAAATAACTTGTACACAATGAAAGTTATTGGATATGAGTGAGCCCTGAGTTGGGGGCGGGATTAAATGTTTGTCTGACCAATGAAAGAGTGTTCAGGAAACCTGTTTGAAAACAATAAACAATTGCAGTTCTGTTTAGTGATTCTAGTTAATTAGTGTCAAAACAAAGTGTCCAAAACTTTATTGGGCTACTAAATCCCAAAATTCAGTGCAACAAGCTCTGAGAAATACATTTTTATAAATATATTTAATTAAATACTGAAATAAAATCAGTTGGAATATGCATTTAATGTGCACCTGTAGTGTCGTTCATTTTAAATAATTTTGTTTTATTAGTTTGATTTGTTGACTAAATCAAAGAACTTGATTTTAATTTTAACTGTTTAACATTTACTATATTTCAAATGTACTAAATTGCAACTTCCTATATTTAAATACATGATATAGGCCTATATGTTTCAAAAGAAATGTAAATTTTAGTTTACCATAAAAGCTTGACAGTATAGGCAGCACACTTTAATCTTATTTCAAAGACAACAGAAGTAGTTATGAAATTACACAAAGATGTTCTTACTGAACTGGGTCAAAAAGCACTCAAAAGTTCAGCTAATTGCATTTACTATATATTTAAACTATAATACATTTCATTTAAATAACATGTAATTAAGTGTCTGAAAATATTACATTCAATTAGTACTTAAGTATGTTCAAGTATATTATTTCTGTAATAAGTACCCTAATGCTAATGTGTACTTCTTAAGGGGTGGATTATCTTTTCCACCTTTAGACCTATTCTTGGCTATCACATACATTTTCTAAAATACGAATACAGCAGAATAGTGACTCAGCCACTGCAAAGTCAAGATGCTGCTCAGCCTTTCTAATAAAAACTGGCAGCGGTGCAAATGGCACACAACCTCTCTGAGTTTCTGACTACCTGTTTTGGACAAAAAAAACCCTCCATCTGACTCTTGCTGAGTGCTATTCATCATTGTGTGGACCACAGCCTATCATTAACGTACACTTACAGTTTTAAGAGCAGTAAAGAGCATTTGTGTCCTCCTTTACCTGCACCGTTTGAGCACAGGACAGTGACCCTGAGATATCTCGTTTCTAGAAGCAAATGAGAGACAAGGCCTAGACGTGTCATTAAAGGAAATGTCCTGCCCCAAGCTCATAAAGATCAATGAATATTGTAAAATCCCTACATCTTCTTGTCCTCTCTCTCTCTCTCTCTCTCTCTCTCTCTCTCTCTCTCTCTCTCTCTCTCTCTCTCTCTCTCACACACACACACACACACACACACACACACACACACACACACACACACACACACACACACACACACACATTTATGGAAAACTCAAAGCTCACAAACCTCTGTTGTCTCCACTTATCTCACCATCTGGAGTCTGAAGATTGGGAGGGAGGGAACAAGTGAGCTGGGACAGAAGGACGAATAAAGATGGAGATAGAAAGGTCTTGCTTTAGACAGCTGATTAACAGTTGCATATAACCAATAATTTACCTAACCAGTTTTCTGCATAATGGCCATCCAAAGAGAAAAAGAGTAGAAAAGGCTGTTTCAGCAGGCATAAAAGTCTTAGAAACATGCACTACCAATCAAAAATTTGGAGTCGATAAGATTTTTATTTTAAGATTTTAAGAAGTTTATCCTTCTTGTGCTCACTAAGGCTGCATTTATTTGACCAAAAATACAGTAAAATCTGTACATTTCGAAATATTATTACAATTTAAAGCTGCAGTCCTTAAATTTTTGAGCAAGTACATAACCAGCCAGTGTTCAAAACTGTCTGCTTACTTTAGCTCGATTTACAACGGTAAGCTTGTAATAATGTTCTTAATTCCAGTGGTACTGGTGGATTTCCGAGGGAAAATCTCATATCTTTGCGTCATTATGTCACATCTGTAGGCTATATTGCGTGTGAGGATGTTGGAGGTGGAGATTTATAGCCTTTTTTCACATCACTTGATATGATTAAACTTATGAATTTGATGGCGGATCCAGAAAGGTTCAAACTACAATCACCAGTGACAACTGGAGATTCACCCGTTGAAAAATGCAAAAGACTTCAGACTTTCAGAATGGCTACAGAAAAAAAAAGAGAGACTTAAACCGGGCCCATGCGAAAACAAGGATAAGGGCTTTTTTGAAAGGTGGCGTGAACTCTGTGTTTTGAAAGGGTTCAAAACGGACGCAGAGGCGGCTTTTTTTCTGCTGGACAGGTAAGACATTTCAACCATTCAATTATGTGACTAGCACACTTGTTCGCTTAATTTTTTGTTGTGCCTTTTTGTATGTGCATTATGGTAAATATAAATTATTTTGTGTTAGGAGGTAGCAATTCACCTCTACTCCACATTAATTTGTTGGTATAGGATGATTAGAAATGAGACTGCACAGAAATGCACAGAAACTACAGGTAGCCCTAATACATGTTAAATGTAGTCACGCAATGCTACTGTTAACATTAACAATTTGAAACCAAAGTATAATTTGCACGGTTTGACATGATATGAAGCGATCGTTAGATTTAATCATTTATTGCAATGCTTTTATTCCCTTAGTTGGTCAGAACAAAAGTGGATGTTAGCTACTTACTTGTTCAGATGGCATTCTTATGTTGGTCATACTTTCAAACAGTAGAATCTGTGATTCCGAATGACAGTATCCACACCGGCGCGGTGACTGACAGCCGCACATTCTCCTCAAAACATTGGATTCATCCGCGCTGTGCCATGCCGAGGCACAACTCACGTAAAGTTGATTATTCTGCGAATAACTGCAATTGCAGATTTCGAACAGAGATGGCGACAAAGAGGAAAAACTACTGACTGCAGCTTTAAAATAACAGTTTTCTATTTAAATATATATTGGAATGTAATTTATTCCTTCAGTGTCACATGATCCTTCAGAAATCATTCTAATATGCTGATTTGCTGCTCAAGAAACATGTCTTACTAATATCAGTGTTGGAAACAGTTGTGCTGCTTAATGTTTTCCACAAAATGTATTTGAATTTTGTTACATTATAAATGTCACTTTGATCAATTTAATGCATCCTTGCTAAATAAAAGTATTCATTTGTTTAAAAAAAACAACAACTTTAGAATGTTAGTGTAAAAATGCAACAATACATAAACATATTGTATTTTGTACATTTGCTTGAACATATCCTTTGTGTTATTTTATTTTAAAGGGTTACTTCGGCAATTAGCATTAAGCTTTGTATCAGAAACCCATAGGGGGTGGGATCTCACTCACAGAATGTAAATTTGCACGGCCGCTCGGCTCGGGCATTCATAACAGAGCGTTGCGGAGCAAAGTGAGTGTTTCAACTTTTCAAATGAATTCATATGAAAGTTAAGCTTCCATAGACATGATCTGAAAACGTGCCAGACTGAACACGCGGCGTGAATGTATGCCACGCCCACGCTTACCTCAGCTCTTCGCTCTCGTGATGAATGAAATCTGACACCTGCTACGCGTTTGTGCCGTGACTTTCATTCGGCTCGCTCACATTATATTGAACAGACGCATTCAGTTTTTAATTGTAGTGTCTATTCTCTAACTGAATGAAATTTGTATTACTATGAAAATGAAAACGACGGTAGGGGCGGAGTCATGGTGGGCAAGTGATAACCAGTAGCCGTGGCTTGGGAGTGGCCTCGTTGGGCAGCGAAGCAAGTGCATTCTGGGAGTTGTTGTCTTTCATCCACACGAGACAAAAAAAATTCTGTCTTTTCTCAGTCTAGAAGGCACCAAATTCAAAAATAATTTCACATTTCTACTACATACATGACCCAGTTTAAATACACATTCATCTTCCCAGCGCTGAAGTACCCCTTTAAATGTGTTTAAAATAATAATAATAAAAAATAAAAAAAAAACGTATTTTAATGCGCTATACAGAATAGTATGTTATGCTATTATGAATATACCCAGAGAGAGTGAGATGCTTCAGATCCGGTCAACATACTTTACAAACTTGCAAACACAATCTCGCAAATGCACATGCACTCACAATCTCTGAACATGTACATGCACTTTTGTTTTGTTGTTGTTTTGTCCCAACCCAAATGAACACACTTCCTCTGTTCCCATTCACTGATTCACTGATTCATAAAGCTTCACTGCAGATAAAATCTGTCTGCTATCTGATCGCCCAGGGCTCCAACATGAGCGGAAGATGTTATCTAACATCATTTTAGCACAAAGGTATCACTGTGTTTCACATACACGCCTTGGACATTTGCTGTGATTGACTTGTTATCTACAAGGTTTGGTTTCCTGTTTAGCAAACTACATTCATAAACTCATACTGAAACATAATGCTTGTAAAGCTACTAAAGACCATTCGCTTTTCCAAAAATGTTGATGTTAAGTGATATTTAAAATGGCCATCCCTTGTGAAAGAGAAGTAAAGCTCATTGTTAGTTAATGTTGGTTAATGAAATAACTAATGCAACCTTTTTGTAAAGTGTTACCGGTCTTTGCTCAGGTATACATTGCTTAAGTTTTCTTGAACCAAAAACAGTGAAAAGTTTGTTCTTCGTGACCATTTTCAGTCAAGTAAAGTTTGATTCCTTGTGTCGTGGCTCTTTTAAGACCTAAAATTAAATGGTTTAAATTATTGTCTCTATATGTTTTTTCTTCATCACAGAATGCACTGCCATTGCAGGTCTCAGGTGAGCAGTTATTATACACACATTTGTTCAGCAGCACCTATGCCTTCACCACAAAGGCCGCTCTGTAAGGTGAGCGCAGTAACTCTAATGAGTGTGTCTGGATAATGAGAGGGACCTGCTGTTACTGGCAGCGCTAAACATGCAGGTATTAATGGCAACGGTCGCTCTAATCTCAATAGGCCACATTAATAGAGCACTGTAGAACTAGAGAGTCCCAGTGGCCTTTTAAATATAAGCAACGCTGAAGGACCAGCATACGCCTTGTGCCAGATGAGTGTGTGTGTGTGTGTGTGTGTGTGTGTGTGTGTGTGTGTGTGTGTGTGTGTGTGTGTGTGTGTGTGTGTGTGTGTGTGTGTGTGTACAGGTATATGTGGTTCATGAGGACACAAATGTGCATAATAACATGGTTATTACAACGTAAAGGTGGTTTATGAGGACAATTCCTGTGTCCTCATAAACCAAATGGCCTAAAAACATAATAAACTGTGTGGTTTTTTTTTTATCATTATTCAAAAAATGCAGAAAGCTTTGTGTGATGAGTAGGTTTATGGGTAGGGTTAATGTAGGGGTATAGAAGCTAGTGTTTCAGCTAGGACAAAAGATTTTTTACAAAATATGTAACATGGCAGATAAAAACGTCCTTGCAGTGCTTTACTGATTTTTTTTTTTTTTTTTTTTACAATTCTTTACTTTTAAAAAAAAAACATTTATGGAGAATGTTTGGGAACATCGGCTAACAGGGTTTGATTTTTGAAGCTAAGTTTGTGTGGTTGACTTGGACATGAAATGTGTGATGCGCTCTATCATTGTGATCTGGAAGTCCATTCTATGGACTCTGTTTTGTTTCCTTTAGTTCTGCTTGCCTACTCCATTTAGTTTCTATTTAGTGCGCTGTAAGGGCTGATGCTTTTGCATAGTTTGTGCTTGCTGTTCTTGCAACTTAGCAAACTGGCAGCTCCAGTAGTAATGAAAATATTTATCCTAAACTGTCATGAAAACTAGCATGCATAAACCTTAATTAAGCAATTTAATAATCAATTAAAAAGGAATTTATACCTGTGTGATAATATGCTGTACTCACATTGGACCAGTGGTTTGGGAAATGGATGGATGGATGATTCAGCTGCGGGCGGCGTCTTCAGACAGGGCGCAAATTAATTTGGCGGACAACTCTCACGGTGCATTATGGGTATTCTCTAGCTGTTAGGTGTGTTGGGCTTGAAGCGGCACCGCGCAGACTGATTGGTGTATGGCATCAAAGTACCGCAGGAGCGATTAAATAGACGGTTCTGTGCACTTGTGAATCGCTCTCACGGTACTTTGATGTCATATACCACTTCAAGTCAAACTGCTATGCTATGATCCGAAATCGCACCCTATACCCTTAAGTAGGGCACCCTCAAGTCATCCTTTGTTTGAGGGTAGTCTATATGAATTTCTTCTTTCAGACGAATACAATCTGAGTTATATTTAGAAAAGTCCTGGTTCTTCCAAGCATTATAATGGCAGTGACTTGATGGTTCATTTTTGAAGTCCATAAAAGTGCATCTATCCATCATATAACTTCTCCACGCAGCTCCGGGGGGTTAATAAAGGCCTTCTGAAGCGAGGTGGTGCATTTGTGTAAGAAAAATATCCACATTTAAAACTTTATAGACTAAAATAACTAGTGTCGACTTATGGTGAAAGAGGATAGAGCAAAACAAAACACCGGTCATGAATTAGAAGTCTAAAATGAGAATTTTTAAAGAGAAATGGTGGAGAATTTCAATATAAGAGAAGAGGGGCTTGAGTTTGTTGCTCAGCCCTATCCGCGAGAGGTGTCAAAGCTTGCGATGCTCCTATACATCGCGTCAGGGGTTACTCTTTTAGCGCAAGTCGACTTGCATACCGCTGACCACCGGAAGCTAGTTATTTTAGTCTATAAAATTTTAAATATGGATATTTTTCTTACACAAACTTCACTTCGCTTCAGAAGACCTTCGATGCAAACGATTTTTACTTAATGTGTTATTGGTCAAATAATAAATCCTAATTCTGTCCAAAAAAAAAAGGAAAAAGAAAATGTGTTTGGAATCTTTAGAGGTCATTTTCTCACATGACAGCCACCACTTAAAATGATAATTTCTTGATGAACTCTTATGCTCACCAAATATTAAGCATCAAAAATTAAAAAAATTCCAAACATTGATAATAATAAATGTTTCCTGAGCAGCAAATATCCTATTAGAATGATTTCTGAAGGGTCATGTGACACTGAAGACTGGAGGAATTATGCTGAAAATTCAGCTTTGCATTAGTGAAAATAAGAGATTTCTTTCAAAAACTTTTGATTGCTAGTATCATTAGAAAGTTGTAACCTTTCCAGAAAGTGATTTGTTCATTTAGTGTGTTTCTGGGTCAAAATGATGGCAAAAGTCACATATGTATGTTCTTGGGATAATCCGTGCTCTAACGAGAAGTTCTTATTATAACTCTTTTAATCTATTTGATGAAAAACGAAGCCACGAAAATCCAGGCTACACAAATTTGCCCTAATTCTAATGCAGACAGTGTAAATGCGAAGGTTTGTTGATGGGATTATGGCATGTGCCACATGTGCTACTGGCTTTGAAAAAAACGGCAATCTAAAATATCCCCAAAACCCCCTTACCAGCTTAGCGGGGGTAACACATGGCGGTGATGTCATCGAGGCATGACGGCAATAATGAGCTGCAAGCAAGGTGGAATTGCATCCCAAACCCAGCTCTAAACATATACGACAACAGGTCAGACTGAAATTCAGTAAGGGAGGGGGACAGATGATTTACACGTAAGGTGCATGTGATAGGAATTAGGTCTCTCTCTGGTATGCTGGGAATCACCCTCGCAGGTTCAAACTCCTAAATTTAGACTGGGATGCACACTTACAGACACAGGGGAAATCCCACCTGTTCCTCCTCCTCTCCACCAAATCCAAGATGGGTGTCAGTGGCATACACACCCAAAACCCAAGAGATTTTACCCGAGTGCTAAGGTGACAGTTGCTAAGTGTATCAGATCCAAATAGCATTGGCATATGGTCTAAAAATGCCCCAGCATTGCCAAAAAACCTAAAAATATCAACATCGTTATTGTGCTATGAATATGTGACGTTGATTTACATCCTTGCACACTGTACAATAGACTCCAGATTCACTTTAAGGAGAGAGTGTGTGTGTGTGTGTGTGTGTGTGTGTGTGTGTGTGTGTGTGTGTGTGTGTGTGTGTGTGTGTGTGTGTGTGTGTGTGTGTGTGTGTGTGTGTGTGTGTTGTAAATCTGGTATGGAATGGCACGTTAAGAGGATTTTCATGTCTATTATTGAGCACGATTAATGTAGTGAACCCCCGCACAGTAAAACGAGGCAGTGTTTATGTTTGTTAGGCTTTACTAATCAGACAAAACCTGCCTTTGGGGAATTGTGAGGATGTTCTCAAAAGTAAACATAATTCATAAAGTAAATACTGTTTTATTTTATTCTTAAAAATGCAGTTTTTTTTTAAAAGTTAGGTTATTCAGAATTAAGTGTATTTTAATACGGTATATGAACAATAGAAGTCTTTGATATGTTGTCATTTATGCAATTTTTACACTGTGAAGACAGCACCAAAAGCAGAATATATACCATATATAAAAAAGCTCAATTACACAGTTCAATGTCATATAGATTAAACATATAGATGGTAATACATTTTTTTAAATAGCTTTTTTTTCAGATTTTCAGTGGCAGCTCATGGATTTTAAAACAGAGGAATATAAATATAATTTCACTCATTTCACTAGCCTCTCTTGAATCAAAAGCTTTAAATGTTTGCACTAAAAAAGCATAATGTGAAGAAGTATGCCAGTCATCCATTAATGTTAATGATAAGCATTTAAATTAAAACATTTTAAATAGCATTTATATTTATGTATTGTGTTGTATTTTTATGTTAATAAGTGGTGTTAAAAATTCTCTGTATAATGAGCTGGTGGTTCTATGGTGAGATGTGTTGCGGGCCGGGTCGGGTGTGGTGGGCCGTTCTGTGCCAAAAAGTCCAGGGCCACTTTTAGCCGCCCCGATCGGAAATTATATTTAAATATTGTCTTCATTTGCACGCATGAGGAGAAGCACTTTAGTTTCTATCTGTTCGATTTGACAAAATTTTTTGATGTCTGAGTGCCTAAGGGGATGATCAAACAGAACACGTGTTTGCTCTTAAAAACAGGAGACGAGACATGCATAATAGTATCCAACTGCAGGGCCGCAGCGCTGATGAATGGAAAAGAAGGCTGGGTCTCAAGCGCACCACGTTGAAAAATGCTGAGACATCGGTCAAAGATGTACAACCCACGTACATTTACATAGAAAAATTATTAAAAAACAGCGGAGCTTACTGTAAACAGTGCAGAGTAATCACGTCATCTCCATAAGAACTTTATGATTGGCTCAATGCAGACTTACGTCAGCACGTTCAACTAAATGAAAAAAGTAATCTGATTACATAACTCGCGTTACTTGTAATCCGTTACCACCAACACTGGTTGCAAAGTTACTTATAGTTAGTAGAATGTCTAAAGAGGACCATCGAAATAAAGTGTTACCAAAGTCTGTTTTATTACAGTAGCCACAGAATGCTATAAATGCATACACATGCACACGTGAGGAGATCCCCAGCTGAGGCTGTAAGCATTAATGAGCCCCATCAGTTATTCAGCAATCATTGTAATTACAGCCTTCCATTAAAAGTCATTACAGCTTTTCCTTCCAAGTGTGTGTTTGTGTGTGAATGTGCATGTACACGTATCAGTTGTGTATTCTGAGAACTGAATAGTATATTCTAATATACCCATTTATTAATGGCACTAAATAAAAGCATAATAGCATATTTTATGGAACTACTTTAGAAAAACATGTAGTTCCTCGTGTTCTTTTCTCAACCTACAGTATGTTTGTGATTAGCATTCTTGTGTGCTATTCCTCAAAGGTTTTACACTCTTTTGGCCCATCGTAGGGGTTCATGACTGACGTCTATTTGAAATACAGTGGGGTCCAAAGTCTGAGAGCACACTGACAGTCTGGAATTCTTTGAATCTTGCTAAACAAAGTTTTAGAGTGTGAACAATTTAAAGTAAAGGTACTACCATTCAAAATATGCATCCTTATTGTTCAAGGATTAATTAAATTGATCAAAAGGGACAGTGAAGAATTCAGAAAAGGTTTATACAAAAATAATAAACAGCACAACTGTTTTCAACACTGATAATAAGCAAATCATCATATCAGAATGATTTCTGAAGGATCATGTGATACTGAAGAGTAATGATGCTGAAAATTCAGCTTTGCCATCACAGGAATAAATTACATTTCAAAATATATTCAAATAGAAAACAGTTAGTTTAAATTGTAATAATATTTCACAATATTACTGTTTTTGTTACTGTATTTTTGATCAACTAAATGCAGTCTTCGTGAGCAGAAGAGACTTATTTTAAAGGAACACGCCAACTTTTTTGGGACTTTAGCTTATTCATCGTATGTATCCCCCAGAGTTAGATAAGTCCATACATACCATTTTTATCTCCGTATGTCTGACGCACCCACCACTAGCCTAGCTTAACACAAAGACTGGAGGTAAAACAGCTCCAGCTAGCCTACTGATCAGTAAGTGACAAAATAACGCCAACATTTTCCTATTTACATGTTGTGATGTGTATAGTCACATTGTGTACTAAGACCGACAGAAAGTGAAAAGTTGTGATTTTTTAGATTGCTATGGCTAGGAACTATACTCTCATTCCTGCGTCAGTCAAGGAACTTTGCTGCCGTACCATAGGTGCAGTGGCGCAATGATATTACACAGCGCCTGAAAATATGCTAACTTCCATCAGCATAACTAATGTGACAACCTGCTTGCACAGAGAGTGCGCTGGGGACAGGCTATTTTCATTTTTATTATCTAACTCTGGGGGATACGGTGAATAAGCCCCAAAAGTCCCAAAAAGTCAGCGTGTTCCTTTAAAAACTTTTTTTAATTTTTTTTATTCTTACCGACACCAAACTTTTGAACAGTAGTGTTTCAGAATAAATCGAATATGACAGAGAAGCATATTCATTTGTGGTCTCAGACTTTTGTACTGTCTCATGGTATGCATACATCATGGTTCCATCTTTCTCACATCTCTTTCATCCTCTGTTCTTCCATTCTTCCTCTTGAAATGCTGGCATTGTTGGGAAGTCTGCTGGAATGGTGGGAAAGGTTTTTGGCAAAACATTCATGCATCCAATCCCATCCTGATCAACACAAGCCAGTACACTCATTCTTGCCCTTCACATGCTGTATAACAACGTCCAATCAAACGAAGATTTTAAAAATAGAAGCAGAAAAGATATGAATTTGCCAACAACCAGGATTGACATTTAGCCGTGCAAAGTTTTCCTTGTTTTATCTTCTTTTCCTCCACTTCTTTTGGATGGTTGCAAATTTGCCAAAAATGTGCGTGCATGTGTGTGTGTGTGTGTGTGTGTGTGTGTGTGTGTGTGTGACTCATGGGGACTTGTGTCACTGTGGGGACCTAAATTGTTCCCCCTGAGGAAACAATCATTCAGAATGAGTTTGTTTGAAAATGTAAAATGCTGATTTTTTTGTGTGATGGTTTAGGGGTAAGGGTAGTGTAAGGGGATAGAATACACAGTTTGTATAAAGTATAAGTTTGTCAGTATAAAAAACATTATGTCTATGGAGAGTCCCCACAAAGATAACAAACCAGACATGCGTGTGTGTGAGAGAGAGTGTGAGTCCTAAATCAACTGAATCCTTGACCTTCAACTTTAAGTGAGACTGGTTGTGGGCGAAAAATGTGATGCGTTGGTTTGTGTGTTGTGATGGAATGAGACATTCCTCCTCAGATAAAACCTTCCCCAGACACTGTGAGTCATGTGTGTTTCCGATGGGAAAAGAGAATTGGAAAGGGAAAGACCCTTTGTTTGCCTAAAAAAATGACTAGAAGTTGAACAAATAAGCAGTTCAATCTAAATAAACGCTAAAGTGGGTTTCATGCTCAACTCCCTGAATTTCAATGGTCTACATGTTGCCCGTGGGACCTCATTCAAGGTAAAGAGCGAATATCTTACATATACAGAGGTTGCTCTGCTATAACTTTCTTATAAAAATATACACTTAAATGCATTCAAATATAGAAAATCTGTAGCAATTAAAGCACATGTTGAACTTAAACACACGCTGACCCCTGTTAAGTTATTTCTTATGCCATTTTCTATGATTCAATGATTTCTAACACTGGTTATGCTAGTAGCTGAATTGAGTGAGTGAGTGAGTGAGTGAGTGAGTGAGTGAGTGAGTGAGTGAGTGAGTGAGTGAGTGAGTGAGTGAGTGAGTGAGTGAGTGAGTGAGTGAGTGAGAGAGAGAGAGAGAGAGAGAGAGAGAGAGAGAGTGAGCGAGCGAGCGAGTGAGTGAGTGAGTGAGTGAGTTAACGTTTACTGGAGGGAATCAGGAATCCAAGTCGTAACAATCTGTTGCTGCCAAACCTGGAAATGCTAACCGCAAAATTGCATTTTACTTTAAATGTGTTATAATTAGTGTTGCTGAGAAACTAACTAAAGGTAATGCTACTTAACATTTTTCAATAGTACAATACTGATTAGTATTTTCAAAATAAGGAAACAACTAAAATGTCATTAGCCTTTTCCAACAAGTGGCGGTGTAGCATGACACCTTTTTTTTTAATAAGTAGTTAAATGCGTCAAAATGCTACCTCAGTCTTTTAATGTCAATCTTTTAAATAAAAATGTCTATACTTTTTAACCACGAATGCTCGACTTTGGTGTTGTGATTCTTCACTGTTTATGACATCATCATGTTGGAAAGGTCACGGCCGTGACGTACATGGAAGAACCGAGGCAGTACGAACGTGCAAACTTCTGCAAAGACTAAAGCAAATGCCTTCTACACAAATAAAGGTGTCGTAAACGCTGGACGATTTTGAAGTTGGAGCAGAACATGAGATGGATTTTTTTCGGCACTGGGTCGGTACTTCCACTTACGTCACACCTTTCTGACGTGATGATGTCATACGTCGTGAAGAAGCAGAACACCAAAGTCGAGCATTCGCAGTTAAAAATTATATACATTTTTACTTATTCTTGAAAATGGCTGATGGTTTTGCTAGATAAGACCCTATTCCTCAGCTGGGATCATGCAGAGCCCTCTAAAGCCATTCGAAGCCCTTTGAAACTGCATTGATTTGGACCTTCAACCCATTGGTTGCCATTGAAATACATTGGAGAAAAATACTGGAATGTTTCTCTCAAAAAACTTAATTTCTTTTGACTGAAGAAAAAATTATCATTTGAGTAAATTGTCAGGAAATTTTCATTTTGAAGTGAACTAAACCTTTAACTACTTTTTGTTAGTTTGCTCCTTTTCACAAGAAAAGCATAACTACGGTTTAACTACTTTATATCATGTGTAGATTTTAGCTCGACAAGCTAGTTTCAAAGTGTTTTACAAACACTGGTAGTAATGCACAAATGATTAATTTTCCCTAATTAAGTTTGTAATATGTGGAACTAATTTCTAGATCACATTTCCACAGCTCTTATGTTCAAATAATAGAAATGTTCAGCTGTTAAACACTTTCCTCTGTGCTTTCCTGAATAATCTTGCAAAAGAACTCCACTGGAAACACCACACCCTCTCTTATTCACTCTCTTTGTGAAATTTGTGAGCTTCTTTTATCACCGTTTGCTTTATGATCTTGAATATAATTGATTGCTCCCCGTGAGCCTGCCCAACATCACTCTGAGGACATAAACAACTAATAAAGTAAAACATGTGCTTGCCTCTCCTGCTAAAACCGCACCAAACACTGCCATGTCATGTGACTCGATGGACACCAGCCAGGGAACGACACAAACATGCACACGTGCACATGCCTGCAACACACAAACACTGCAGATGTGTGCAAATAAAAACACTTGTGAGTACTCAAGAGCAGAACCAAATGTTCTGTCTTAACCTCCTCATTCTCAAGCTTTTTCCATCCATCTCTCTTCCTTAAGCACGCACACACACACACACACACACACACACACAGTGCCAGGAGGACCATGCTGTTTTCATTAGTACCCTGTGTTTTATTGCCCAAAGCGCTCTGCTGTGGTCAGGAACCTGATCCAAGCCCCAAACAGAAACCATAGCAACCCATTTTTGTGGGAATTCTTTTTGCATGCCCCCTGTACACACACACACACACACACACACACACACACACACACACACACACACACACACACACACACACACACACACACACACACACTACTACTACTACTACTACTACACAGCACAAGGACTCACTCACTGATGTGACTTCATATATTTTCTCTGACCTTAAAAACATATTGTCGGGCAAACGGCCACAATGACGAACTAGTTTTTGGGTGCCCAAGTACAGAACACACATACTCACTCTTACATCATCCATTTTCATACGAAAAACCAATTGCACTGATTGGAACCTGACCCTGGAAAGACATGATTTGTCCCTTATTACTAGAGGTCAGTGATATTGTTGCTATGAATGGTCCAATGCAAGTTTTTCAGACTCAAACTCAGAATTCAGCCACCTCTGCTTGAAAATAACCAATAGAACGTTGTTAGTTGTTGCCATATTCAAGATAACGTCATGATGCTTCTAACCAAATCGATCGCTCAGCCCTGACTTTACATGTCTGACCTTGAACCAGTGGTTATTTAAAAGTAGGAAGTTGAAGAATTTTGTTCTTTTGTCTGGAACAAATATTAGGGCAGAAATTTACTATATAGTATGCAAAAGCAGTATGGCAAAAGAGTAGTATGTCTGAATATACACTATATTGCCAAAAGTTTTGGGACGCCTACCTTTACATGCACATGAACTTTAATGACATCCCATTCTTAATCCGTAGGGTTTAATATGGAGTTTGCCTTGGTATGCTGAAGCATTAAGAGTTCCTTTCACTGGAACTAAGGGGCCAAGCCAAACCCCTGAAAAACCATAATCACACCATAATCCCCCCTCCACCAAACTTTACACTTGGCACAGTGCAGCCAGGCAAGTACCATTCTCCTGGCAACCACCAAACCCAGACTTGTCCATCGGATTGTCAGACACACGTCTCCACTGCTCTAGAGTCTAGTGATGGCGTGCTTTACACCACTGCATCTGACACTTTGCATTGCACTTGGTGATGTAAGGCTTGGATGCAGCTGCTCAGCCATGGAAACCCATTCCATGAAGCTCTCTACACACTGTTCTTGAGCTAATCTGAAGGCCACACAAAGTTTGGAGGTCTGTAGCTATTGACTGCAGAAAGTTGGCAACTTCTGCACACTGTGCGCCTCAGCATGTGCTGACCCCGCTCTGTGTTTTTACGTGGCCTACCACTTTATGGCTGAGTTGCTGTTGTTCCCAATTGCTTACACTTTGTTATAATACCATTAACAATTGACCAGAGAATATTTAGTAGTGAGAAAATTTCACGAATGGACTTATTGTACAGGTGGCAACCTATCATGGTACCACGCTTGAATTCACTGAGCTCCTGAGAGCGACCCATTCTTTTACAAATGTTTGTAGAAGCGTCTGCATGCCTAGGTGCTTGATTTTATATACCTGTGACCATGGAAGTGATTGGAACACCTGAATTCAATGATTTGGAGGGGTGTCCCAATACATTTGGCAATATAGTGTAGTATTCGGAAAACAGTGGGTGGAAAGTACTCAGATGATCGATGGATGGACACTTTTTCATGTTTTTACTTAGGAAGTAAGTTCAAATTAAAATGTAGAACTACTCAGACATTATGCAATTCGGACGCACCGATACTCTACACAATTGTCAATGTTGTGATCATTAACTAAAACTAAAAATACAACTCATTAAAAAAACTAATTGAATAAAGCTAAATAAAAGAATTAAAAAGAAGACTAAAATATTTACATTAAAATTACTTTTTGAATTGGAATATAAATATGAATATGAATATGAATATGAATATGAATATATATATATATATATATATATATATATATATATATATATATATATATATATATATATATATATATATATATATATATATATATATATATATATATATATATATATATATATATATATATATATATATATATATATATATATATATATATATATATATATATATATATAAATAATACTAAAATAACACTAGCAATTGGACAAGCAGACATAAATGCTTGGTGATGCACTTTAGCACACTGTCTTGTACATACTTTTAAAAAAGTGTTGTTTTTTTAAACAACATTTTGAGAAATATTATTAATAATACATCACAATACGGAAGAAAAGATTGCTATTTCTTTGTCATTGCAACTTTAAATGTGCATTTTTGTGCTACTGTGGAAAGTAGCTAACATGTGGACAGTTTAACTAACTTACTCATTCTTTTCAAACTGAGAACTGTAGAAAAATAGCTTAACTTTATGTTAATGTAGTTGCATGGATTATGTTTTGGGCCTAAAATATTTCACATTTAAAGCGTGGTGTGGTAGAATAGTCTGTTTGACTGTGATTTATATATTTGCCTTTTATTATATCAGATTATATATATACTGCTGCGTTTGCCAGTTTATTAATTAATTAATTTCACTTATTGTATTGAATCAGCCCTAAAGTGCCTCCAATCACTCTTTGTGCAGAACCAGTGTTTTTCATTAAATATCCGCCTGCTTTTCTCTGTTCAGAAAATCTAGTCGTGATATATAATGAAAGGTTCATAATGAAGATCCTTTCCAGGCACTCTCGTCTCTCTCTGGAGCAGGACGTCTTTCTTTGCGCTAATGTTCCCGTTTGAAGTCTGTATTTAATGGCAGGGGTCTCTTTGTCATGATTATAGATGTATGCCATTTGCGTTCAGCCTGAGAAATGGGTTGTGGTGGTGTGTGATGTATATATGTGTGTGTGCGGTCTGGGCAAGAAAGATTTTTTAATTTGTCATGACTACTTTCATTACTCAGGTTATATGCAATGGGCGGCTGATTTATTTTGGAAAAGTAATAAGCTTGAGACAGTAACAGCCAAAGACATTAGACTCATTAGACTGTGTGTGTGTGTGTGTGTGTGTGTGTATGTACGTACAGGTACAGTATATGTGGTTTATGAGGACACAAATGTGTATAATGACATGGGTATTACAATGTAAACATGGTTTATGAGGACACTTCCTGTGTTCTCGTAAATCAAATGGTTAAAAAAAAGCATGCTAAACGGCAAAACATACAAAAAATTTGTTTTATGGGTAGGTTTAGAATATACCGTTTGTACTGTATAAAACCCATTAATCCTATGGAGAGTTCCCGTAAACTACATATAAGTGTGTGTGTGTGTGTGTGTGTGTGTGTGTGAGACATATCAGGACACAAATGTGTATAATGACATGGGTATGACATAGGTATTACAAGGAGAGGGTGACTTATGAGGACATTACCCATGTCCCCATTTTTCAAAAGGCTTATAAATCATAAATTTTTGGGAGAAATAATTTGGGTAAAAATGTGCAGTTTCCTGTGATGGGTAGGTTTAGAGGTAGGGGTAGTGTAGGGGGGTAGAAAATACAGTTCATATAAAAATCATTACGCCTATGGAATGTCCCCACAATCCACAAAAACAAAAGTGTGTGTGTGTGTGTGTGTGTGTGTGTGTGTGTGTGTGTGTGTGTGTGTGTGTGTGTGTGTGTGTGTGTGTGTGTGTGTGTGTGTGTGTGTGTGTGTGTGTGTGTTTCGTCAACACAGCCACACGGTTACACACAAAACACTATCATTATTTATGATTTCTCAGCTCCACAGCTCTCTAATGTACCTGGAAAAGTAAAATATCTCACATGATCAACCATAATTCTCACTGTGATCAATCTCTCTCACTGTAGGTCTGATCATTTTCATGTTTTTGCATGGAGTTTTGCGTAGAATTTTCCAGAACACTTCAATTATGGGTGAAGCTTTAGTCTTAAAGGGACAGCTCAGCCAAGAATGACAATTCTGTGATCATTTCCTCTCACTCATGTCATCCCAAACCTACATGAATGACTTTCTTCTGTGGAAAACAAAATCAGTTTACAATCACAATAGTTAATGAGGATCCAAGCCAACAAAATGCAAAGATATGAGGATGAGTAAATTATGACTGTTAACAGTCCAGAGAGGGTGTATGTGTATCCAAAAGGTCACATGGCACATGAAAGAGTGAAATAGCATGAGAGGGAGAGTAATGAGACATATGGGGTGTTGTAAAGGTAGAGAGAGTAATGGAAGAAGAGGAGGAGGATTGAGTGTCTGCCCTAAAGAGCTCTTTGTTTTGAAGATCTGGAGACACCTGGCAAAGGCTGAGAGATTTTTAAAAATTCAAATTCATGGATTATAATTCATCTACAGACCACATACCTGTGCCAAAAATTACCCTTTTGTCTATTACGCAGGATTATATATTTTCATGGATAATGGAATTTATTCCTGTGATGGTAAAACTGAATTTTCAGCAGAGTTATGTTGTTACGGTATCATTTCCTTTCTTCCATACGCACGGCTCAAACGGACTACTTATATGGTGCTTTTGTGCCCTTTTTGGAGCTTGACAGTCACTGGTCACCATATGCTTTCAGTGTATGGGAAAGAGCAGTAAGAATATTCTTCAAAATTTCTCATTATATGATCTACTGAAGAAAAAGTAATTCGGGTTTGTAATGACATGACAGAATTTTAACTTTTTGGGTGAACTGTTTCTTTAATATCAAATTGGTCATCCAGTGTAGTTACAAAACGCCCATTAATACTATATAAACAACACATTTTCAGTGTCCTCTCTTGTTTTCATTCTATGACACTCATCAGATTTGAAACGTGAACTATCCAAAACTGTAACAGTGACCTAATTTCACTGCATGTGCAAACCTCTCAGCATGGATCATGATCAGCATTACTGTAGGACAGAGCACACTTTAGCACAGTACTGCACACTGCACACTTTAGCACAGTAAAGAGCTATAAACCCCAAAAACCTCTCTCGTGAAGCAACTAGAGCTTCCCCAGAAAGAAAAGGTTTTAAAACCCACAAAAGCTGGATGAAGAAACCATATGGCTAATGAAATGAAATTCCTCTTGACAAGCAGATGGAGTGATTTGTTACAGTCATTTTGGTGGTATTGAAATTCATAAGCATAAAGAAATATGACATGTGGGAGAGAACTTGCATATATGTCGCAAACGAGCATCACAATTTACCCACTCCGTCCAAGTAATTCTTTAAACCCAAACCATGGCCTGCTATTTCTACCCAGGTCAAACTCATAAGAGCTGTAAACGGTTTGCCAGATAGGAGTGAAAGAAAATGATCAAGGCCACCAAACATAATCACATTTGCACAAAGACGCCTGAGGCCTTTTTCACTGGACTGATCTAGAAAATACCAAACCTGATGTCTCTGAGGTCATGGGTTTTTGAGGTCCCAGTGGGGCCAATGCAACTCCAACGGGACAAAATTGTTTTAGCATTGCTTCCGTAAATAAAATGAATGATGTTTAATTATGAATGTAGTTTTGGCTAATATCTCACTCTACTGAATCTACCCTCCTTACTATGCATTACTTGCCATGATGATCAGTGTAATTTTTGTTTTTCTGTCGACTGTGCACTAATCAACAATCACCTTTTCGAGTGCTTGATACATCATTTCCCACAATTGTGATTACTGGTTTAAAAGCACCTTTCGTGGTATAAATTACTGGCCATTTGGCTGGTAATGTTATTAGGAAGTGCAACATAATGCATGGTTTAAATTGCAAGAACGATATTTGACCCTCACTGTTTTTACATAAGTGACGTGGAGCGAATCAAATCAAAGACATGCAAGTGCTCTGCTAAAGTGACTGTCTAACAGTGCAAGTGTTCGTGTTTCTCCTCTGATCTTTCTGAACGTGAAGATTGTCTGCTCCTAAAGTAGTTTTAGATAGTGTATATATACTGTACCTCAGAAGCAGTGTTATTTTATACACTATTAGAGCATTTATTGCTATTGAGCTTTTAATTTTAGGTTAAGTTTTAGTAATTTTATTGTGCACTTTTAAATTATTACAAGAGGTATTTTTTTATCTCTCCAAAACTATGGCTACACAAGTATATTATTACTCACGTTAAACCTCTAAAAAAAAAGTGCATAAGGGCCTTATAACAATAAATCGTTTTAAAATCTATAGCTTATAAAATGTGACAATGTAATTAATGTTGCTTTAGTTAAAAAAAAAAATTCAATTTTCAAGGAGTTTCAGTTTGATCACTCAAAAATGTCATGATGGATGGATGGATGGATGGATCAATTAAGTCACACTTTATATTAGGTGTCTTTAACTACTTACATCATAAAGTAAGTACAATGTACCTATTGTGTTCATGTTGTATTGCAAAACACTTTTGCTGCTATTGAGGTGTGACACAGGTATGGTTGTGGACAGGTTTGGTGGGTTAAGGTGTATGGGAAGGCTCAACAGTGTAATTATAGATGTAATTACAGAAATTAATTACAGCTGTAATTACATGCAGGTACTTGTAAAAAAAAATGTAAGTACAATGTAACAACCTGTATGTACACAATAAGTGCATTGAAGTGCATCAAATTAATTAGTACATAGTTAGACACCTAATATAAAGTGGGACCAAAAATTTAATTTGTAAAAATAAAAATCCCAAATATATTCATTAATTAATATCATTATGTTTTTAGAGTCACACCACATGACATTGTACAACCTGAACTAACCTTGCCAGTACCTTGTCATAAAAGAGTCAAATTATCTGATATTTTTGTAGACATACAGTCATCAGAAGTTTTTCCTATATCATGACAAAATGATATTTAAAATATACATTTTGGACACTGTCAAATCACCACAAGCATTTGAAACAATTACGATTTATTTTTTATTTTATTTTTTTTAAGATATTTTCAAATGTAATTTATTCCTGTGATGTAAAAGCTGAATTATTTGATGAATATAAAGATATATATATACACTCACCTAAAGGATTATTAGGAACACCTGTTCAATTTCTCATTAATGCAATTATCTAATCAACCAATCACATGGCAGTTGCTTCAATGCATTTAGGGGTGTGGTCCTGGTCAAGACAATCTCCTGAACTCCAAACTGAATGTCAGAATGGGAAAGAAAGGTGATTTAAGCAATTTTGAGCATGGCATGGTTGTTGGTGCCAGACGGGCCAGTCTGAGTATTTCACATTCTGCTCAGTTACTGGGATTTTCACGCACAATCATTTCTAGGGTTTACAAAGAATGGTGTGAAAAGGAAAAAACATCCAGTATGCGGCAGTCCGGTGGGCGAAAATGCCTTGTTGATGCTAGAGGTCAGAGGAGAATGGGCCGACTGATTCAAGCTGATAGAAGAACAACTTTGACTGAAATAACCACTCGTTACAACCGAGGTATGCAGCAAAGCATTTGTGAAGCCACAACACGCACAACCTTGAGGCGGATGGGCTACAACAGCAGAAGACCCCACCGGGTACCACTCATCTCCACTACAAATAGGAAAAAGAGGCTACAATTTGCACAAGCTCTGGAAGAACTAGAAAAATGTTGCCTGGTCTGATGAGTCTCGATTTCTGTTGAGACATTCAGATGGTAGAGTCAGAATTTGGCATAAACAGAATGAGAACATGGATCCATCATGCCTTGTTACCACTCTGCAGGCTGGTGGTGGTGTAATGATGTGGGGGATGTTTTCTTGGCACACTTTAGGCCCCTTAGTGCCAATTGGGCATCGTTTAAATGCCACGGCCTACCTGAGCATTGTTTCTGACCATGTCCATCCCTTTATGACCACCATGTACCCATTCTCTGATAGCTACTTCCAGCAGGATAATGCACCATGTCACAAAGCTCGAATCATTTCAAATTGGTTTCTTGAACATGACAATGAGTTCACTGTACTAAAATGGCCCCCACAGTCACCAGATCTCAACCCAATAGAGCATCTTTGGGATGTGGTGGAACGGGAGCTTCGTGCCCTGGATGTGCATCCCACAAATCTCCATCAACTGCAAGATGCTATCCTATCAATATGGGCCAACATTTCTAAAGAATGCTTTCAGCACCTTGTTGAATCAATGCCACATAGAATTAAGGCAGTTCTGAAGGCGAAAGGGGGTCAAACACAGTATTAGTATGGTGTTCCTAATAATCCTTTAGGTGAGTGTGTGTATATATATATATATATATATATATATATATATATATATATATATATATATATATATATATATATATATATATATATATATATATATATATATATATATATATATACACACACACACACACATTTCATTTATTTGAAATATATACATTTTGTATCATTATAAATGTCTTCACTGACACTTTTGATCAATTTAATGCATCACTGCTGAATAAAAGTACATAACCCAAACTTTTGAATGGTAGTGTATTACTGTTTTCACAAACATATGTTAGTGTTTAATAATGTAATAATGTTTTCAACATTGATAACGATAAGAAATGTTTCTTGAGCATCAAATCATCATATTAGAATGATTTCTGAAGGATCATGTGACACTGGAGTAGGCTGGAGTAATGATGCTGAAAATTCAGCTTTGATTATTGTAATAGAAAATTGATTTGATTATTCTAATAGAAAACTTATTTTAAATTGTAATAATATTTCACAATGTTACTGATTTTACCATATTTTTGGTCAAATAAATGCACCCTTGATGAGCATCAGTAAAATGTCTTCTTTCAAAAAACATTAAAAAAATATTTTTAAAAATCTTAATAGTTCCATACTCTTAATAGTGTAATAGTAGAATAATCAAAACCTGCTTCCCTGTTCTTTGTTTGTCAACTCCGGGCAGATAAACAGTAGGCTAGGTGGGAAGCGTGGAGAGGTCTTTAGGGAGCGGACTCTCTGTTGTTGACTGATATGTGATACCAGCTGACATCTGGCACCCTGTCAGTTTGGCATCCCCACAGCACTGAAACACATACACACTTAAAGAGCGTTACAACTCGCAGCTCACCACTAGATGCTCTCTCATAAGTACAGGTCCCACTAGGCCCACAGTCTATGGCGTGCTGGCACCACCGACACACACACACACACACACACACACACACACACACACACACACACACACACACACACACCTCGTCCCTCATGCAGTACTGGCTAGACAGTGGTTATTCTGGGAGAGTGGAGCGTCTAGTACCCCCTTAGGAGTTACACTATGGAGACCGTCGGTCTGACTCTCTTCTCTCTGTCTGTGTGTGTGTGTGAGTTCAGTGACGGAGAAGAGGTAACGTCTATCACTCGTATTATTCTGACACTTGCCATTGTGGTCTGGTATGTGAGAAATGAGTTTGATCCATAGAAGTGACTCCTCAACTCTTTTTTGTATGATGCACATATGAAGTGTGTGAGCATGTGACTGTAAGAAACCCCTCTTTAACCCCTCACAGCCCCCATTTCTCATGTGTCACTTTAACAGCGGAGCTGCTCTTTTGAAGAAGATCTCCTATTTCACAAATTAAATATAAGACACCATATTTCAGTATCATGTGAACACACACTAAATGCTATTTAAATGAATATTACAGGTTTAAAAGTAGGGGTGGGCGATATGATCAAAATTAAATGTGTGTTGAATTCAGTCAAAAGGTCAATCTGTGACATTTACATGCTCTGTTGGTCTTTTCTTTACACAAATTCATAGGTCAGAGTTTACCAAATGTACCCAATGGAAGATAAAACATTTTCGTATGAGCATTTCCGGTCTGCCACGTTTACCTGTGTATAAATAGAACTAGAGTGTGAAGTCTAGTGTGACCGCAGCTTAATGGCTCTCCTAAAACTTACAGCATCCCATAGTGGATCACTCTATCCTTCAATCATAGCTTATCTAGGAAGATCATCTTAATAATAAAGTGTTGCCTAAATGTGTCATTTATCCAAACACTTTTATCCAAAGTGACTTATACTCTCATTAATCTAATGTATTAACCTAGTATTAAATGTCCTGCTCAATATCACAAAGAACCACCCATAAGACAACTCTTAATTGCAACCAACTGCAGAGCCTTAAAACCAAACCACCCTGATTCTTTACAGTTTGATTCTTTACATAATGGCATAACAATATTTCACAGCAAATACGGGCACTGAATGTCCATAAGGCACTATTAGTGCTTTGGAAGGTCCAAGAAACACATAGTATTTGTGATTTCTTTATTTCACATTATAGCAATTGTCACTAGCATCTATTCAAGACGTTTTTCATATATCTACATACATTTTACATCTTCAGTGGCTAATTATCAGGTTTTGGGCCCCTCAACTGGAGGCCCCTGACATTGTGAGGCCGTATAATCCATCCTTGATGGTCCTGACCTGATTCATAATCCATCTTTGAGTATCACCGTGTTAAACATAGTTAAAGACAATACAGGGCCCGGTTTCACAGACAAGGCTGATTCTAAGATCAAAGTTGCGGCTGTTGAATGTAGCGCAGAACACCTTTAATGCAGTGAAGTGCTACTGCCATCTAGTGGTGTTTGTTCTCTGTTAAAAGCATAATTTGAAACTTTTGGAGGAAAAGACCTCTTTGATGAGTTGAGGGGGGTGAGAGGGTAACGGACACTGCCATTGGCTCGTCCGGCCCGCATCCCGGAAACAGTTGCTGCCGGAGACGTGGCGCCCACTATCAAGCGCATGCCATCTGCATTTCACTGGACAATGAGGGGAATCCCTGTCTGTTTTCATGACATTCTTAGGGAGGGAGGGAGGGAAGGAGAGAGAGAAAGAGGAAATCTGTCCTCTACGCTGAAGCAAAAGAGCATCTGGCCCTCGCCGTCGAGCCGCATAGCTTCCATGACCTTCACCCTGTTATACGAGCTGCAGTAACATCGGCTGAATAGTTGTGGTAACCTAAAACCCATGCCTGTCCCTGCGCTCTCATCACTAGCGCTATCACCTGCTTCTCAGAACCCAGGGCCAAAGCCGAGGAGAGCGCTTCCTGCTGGCAGGCTAGGAATGAGGATTGTGTCAATGATTTACTCAGCTAAGTGCCTGTGTGGGAACATTTTTCAGCTTTTAATGGACAAACGAAATGCTTGTGATAACAAGGAATCCTTTCATGCCTCATTGACACCCAACATTGATGTTTGCCATCACGGTTTGATAATTCCTTGAAGCTTTTTTTTGGGGTTGATCAACAAGGTTTAAAAGTTCAACAACATGCCAACAGGGCAGTTATGTAATTTGTCATCTTAATGCTTGACTTAGTAAATTTGTAAAATAAAGCGCTGACCCTTTGCTGTAGTATGTATGAAATGTTTGAGAGAGTCAATAAGAGATCTTATACTGCCACCTATTGGATATTATATGTGGTGCAAGGCATTATCAGATTACCGTTTACAGTACTAATTTCCGAGGTCATGTCAGGATACATGGATAGAACTGCTAATTTTACATAAGCCTAATTACTGGCAGCCTGAACTGACAACTTTACAGAAAACGGACACTTCTGATATTTGAAAAATAATTCCACCCACTTGTGTGTGTGTGTGTGTTCAGGCATAACATTATGACAGGTCAAGTGAATAACATGGATCTCTTCATCATGCCATCTGTTAGTTGGTGGGATACATGTCCTCAAAGTTGATGCGTTAGAAGCAGGAAAAATTGATAAAATCAGAGCATCTCCAAAACTGCAGCTCTTGTGGGGTGTTCCTGGTCTGCAGTGGTCAGTAGTTAATCAAAAGTGGTCCAAGGAAGGAACAGTGGTGACCTGGCAACAGGGTCATGGGCGGCCAAGGCTCATTGATGCATGTGGGGAGCAAAAGCTAACCTGTGTGGTCAGATGAAACAGACGAGCTACTGTAGCTCAAATTGCTCAAGTTAATACTGGTTCTGATAATATATAATACCATACTGAAATACCGTTTCCATGAAAGGGCAACAATGCTTAGGTGGGTGGTACATGTCAAAGTAACAGCCGCATGGGTGGCAGGGCCCAAGGTTTCCCAGCAGAACATTGCCCAAAGCATCACACTGCCTCCGTCGACTTGCCTTCTTCCCATAGTGCATCCTGGTGCCATGTGATCCACAGGTAAGCAACGCACATGCACCCGGCCATCCATCTGATGTAAAAGAACACATGATTCATCAGACCGGGCCACCTTCTTCCATTGCTCTGTGGTCCAGTTCTGATGCTCACGTGCCCAGCCCACTATTGGCACTTTTGGTGGTGGACAGGGGTCAGCATGGGCACCCTGACTGCTCTGCGGCTATGCAGCTCCAGACGCAACAAACTGCGAGGCACCGCCCATTCTGACACCTTTCTATCAGAACCAGCATTAACTTCTTAAGCAATTTGAGCTTCAGTAGTTTGCCCGTTTGATTGGACCACACGGGCCAGCCTTCGCTCCCCACGTGCATCAATGAGCCTTGGCCGCCCATGACCCTGTCGCCGGTTCACCACTGTTCCTTCTTTGGATCACTTTTGATAGATACTGACCACTGCAGCCCGGGTACATGCACACAGTGTTCTCAAGTACTGACACCATCTAGGAATAATATGCAGTATTTGTGTTATAGTTTTAAAGATATTTTAGTTTTTTTCTTAACTAACTTTTATATTTATGCACAAAATTACGTGTTAAGAAAAAACTAAAATAGCTTTAAAACTAGAACACAAATACGGCATATTATTCCTAGATTGTCTCAATACTTGAAAACACCAAATTTTTTGATTTAAACTTTCCCCATTTCATCTAATAGCTAGAACTCATAAATCATACACAATACCACCAAGAACATACAGTCAGTATACTGTAGATTTCATGTTGCCAGAATGAACTTGAGCAACATACCTTTTCCTCATTCCATCTCTCAATGGTGTCATTTTTAGTTTCCCAGCTTTGTGAATTTCTCAAGAATAGTACTGAACGCTCACATTACGTCTCAGCTTTTTTTTTTTTTTTTCTGATGTATGGTTAAAAGGCATTTGCAATACACCCATTTCAAACCATTGTATTGGTCACTGGGTAGCCCACAGATGGTGAAATCCCATTGATCTTAACTACTTATGCATACTACAGGTAAACCATAAATAAAAAGTACTCAAAATGAAATCTATTGTAAATTTCAAAATAGCATTCAGCCCAAAAGAACATGTCAACATTTTTAAATTACAAAAGGTACAGTTTTATTGAAATTAAGGCACAATACAATAATTATATTGTATATAACGACCTTATGATGTGTCACTTTATGAACTAACTTCTGATGATTCCTCTCTGGTTAGTAGCAGGTGATGTGAGAAGTGAAGTGAGAGTCAAGTGAGAAAACACCACATAAAGTGCTCTAAAATATGACGTCGGTTAAGTGCCATTTCTACACGATTACCCTCATTTCAGTTATGGTTTAGTGTAGCGAATGTATTTTTTCCCAGAAGGCACTTCTTTGAGGGTAAAACCAGCTGGGAAAAGCTTGTTGGCATCTTCGTCTGAGAGAGAAGGGATGACCATGACATCTTGACCAGGCTTGGACAAAAAAAAATAAATAAATAAATAAATAAAATAAATATTCAAGGATTTCAAACAAGCATTGATGATCATGTAGGACAGTGAAGTTTAGTCCTGCAAAACTTGACCACATAAAAACACCACAACTACTCTGCAATATCAGATATAAAAAAATAAAATAAAAAAACTACTCAGGGACTACATTACATATGATACAGTATCAAAGATTGCGTCTTACCTTCCAGTCCACAGGTGTGGCCACCTTCTTTGCTGCCGTCAACTGCAGTGAGTCTACAACACGGAGAATCTCGTCAAAATTGCGCCCCGTGGTGGCTGGATAGAGAATAGACAGCTTCATCCTCTTATCAGGTCCAACCACAAACACCTGAAATATAACAAACGTGGTAAGGGATGATACAAATAAAACCATTTTAGCTTCATAACTAGTGGCCTGATGAAATGACGCCACACAAATCTTATCCAGAGACCATATAACAGTGAACACCATCGCATATTTCTATGTATCGATATAATGAGTCTTCTCTTGGCCGGTTCCTCAGGGTTTTCTTGCTTTAGCAGCATAACAGCTCTGCAAAAGTGTAACGTTTTATCAAAGACTAGATATATAGGCGGGTACAGGAGCAATGGAAATGTTGCATGGAGCAGAACAGCAACAGAAATTTTGTCTGGTATGTCACGGTTTCACAAATCAACTTTTCAAGCTGAGGTCATCAAGACAATAAACAAAGCTCTGATTCTAATGCAGTGGTACTCTTTTTGACTCCCAGGCTGCGTCTTAAATCGCATACTCCTGAGTAGGTACTCATTTTGAACAAATTACTTTGTGGCCGCTAAAAAAGTATGTTCTATATAGTATGAATGCGTGTTGTATGAATGTATTCTGGACATACTACATCCACCATGTTGTTGTTGTTATCATGCGACCAAACAGTGTCACTTCTCTGCCATTCACAAACCCTCACCTCTGGCCTCATGGGATGGTCAAGTGTCCATCATATGCACACTCAGAATCTCGCTGGAAGTAGTGGGTCATCCGGGTATTTTTTGCCTACTCTCTTATGAGTACTGTGAATTCAGACATACCTTTGTCACATACAGCCCAAGGTCCCCTTTGTCAGAGACGATATTTGAAGGTTTCAAAAACAAAACAAAAATTCAGATTTACAATGTAAATCGCACTTAAAAATCAATCTGCAGATGACAAAGAAATTGTTCAAAACATTTTCCCTTCTGGGATTTTATCTGGATTTCCCCCTTGGGGTTAAAGTGCAATCAGAAACAACAAGCCAAAAGACAAGATGGCAGGCCCTGCCATTGTAAACAAAGAAAATGTAACATAACATAAAATGAAATATATATTATATATCGGAGGCAAGGCAACTTCAGAAAAATAGTTGCAGCTTGGTAGCACACACCTGGGGTCCAAAACTTTAAGCATGTGAATAAACCCCGGCTTTTCCACATACATTTTTCAATATACATTGCGACTGCATCCGTGATCGCTTTCCACCGGGCCCCATTCTTATCATACCGGATACAATTTGTAAATATTTGTAAGACAGTAGGTTGTTTTTTTGGCAGGTGTGTTTGTGCCTTGTTCATTTCGTAGGGTGCAACATCTCTCCCACTCTGCAGCCTCGACGCCTCTGTTTGAGGTGCTGCAGTAAATTGGTCATACTGCTACCTTTGCTAGCAACAGGCTTCAAACACACTTTGCAGCAGGGTGTTGTTTGTTCTGCGGCTGACGTCGCAAAACCAAACCAATTTCAAATTCCGGATGACACTGTGCCTTTCTTGGGAACGAGTTCCCTGCTCGCAAACACGCAGGGGGAGGGCTGAGCCCATTCCTGAACTACTGGAGCGTCGCCGGATGTTAAAGAGAAAACAGATTTTCATTCAAACAAGTGTAACATGTAAACTTTACATTCGAGTTAATCAAAATCGATTTATCGCCCAGCCCTAGTTTCACCTACTATATAGTAGGGAAGTATGCGATTTAGAATGCAGCCCAAGGACCCTTTGTCTGAGAAAATATTCAAAGGCCCTCATCTAAACTGATATGCACCACTTTTAGTCATTATGTTGTCAAATTTAAAATTTTATGTCTATATAGATTTTATTACATTTTTATTTCCGTTTCACTTATTTTAATACATCAAGTTAAACTACATAATGAGAAATGTTGCCTTGGCACGTAGCTGAAATAAAATTAAGTTAACTAAACAAAAACCACTCCCCAATATTTTGAATTTTGACAGTACCCAATTCAACCGCTAGCTGTCAATATTACACACTGCACCTTTAATTGTAGGTTGTTCTTAACTATAATAAGTCTGTTGAGAACCACTGTCCTAAAGCATGTTTGCAATGGAAACTTACACAGCGGGCAGTGAGGGGCATCCCATCTTTATCCCTCTCATCAGGGTCCAGCATCCCCAGCAAGACCGATAACTCCCTCTTGTCATCCGCTATGATGGGGAACGGCACGGGGGAGCAGGTTTTGTCTTGGTTAAATGACATAATGTCCTTGAGAGAGAGCAAAAGACACATGAATATGGGAATGTTTTTACCATTTTTGCAGATTTCAGTCAGTCATCCTTATGTGTGAAGCCTTAAAGGAAATGGTACATTGTTGTTGTATTATATAAAACTCCCATTACAAAAACAAGGCCATAAACAATGGAAAATATTGGTTAATTGCTATAATGGATATTTGTATAAAATGAGTGACGAGTGCTGTGGTAAAACAGTCAGAGCACACAATGACTGAAACCAAACAAAACACCGTCTTATGGGAACCGAGTGTCTGTGGCATTCACACGAATTCAGCTAGAGTTCAGCCAAAAGGTACACGTGGGTGTGAAAGTATGCCAGCATGTCCAGTAAAAGAGTTAGCGTTAAAACAGACAGACCGTAAAGTAACAATAGCCGCAAAAAAATATGCAAACAGAGTATGTGCCTCAACTTTATACAAACTAGCATTAATGCATTTCCAATAGTGTTATGAAACTTTTGACCAAGCTCAGGCACTTGGGAAGCCAGATGTCTTGTAACAAGATACCAGTCCGGTTCAGGATATCAGGGAGAGTTTCAGAGAAAACCAGCTGCAGAAATTATTTTCTTTTGGGAATACAGTAAGGTGATTTTGTCTGAACCAATCAGAGAAGTCTTCAGTGTGCGTATCTAAGGGCTACAGGCCAATGATTGGATGCTCAAGCTACAATAGTCTAAAAACAATGCAACATTGAATGTTAAGCCAGGGAGGCCCATGTGACATCTGAAAACAGCAGTTTATCATACAATCTTACATGAGTGTACACTACCGTTTAAAAGTTTGGGGTCGGTAAGATTAGTTTTTTTTTTTTAAAGAAGTCTCTCATGTTCACCAAGGCTGCATTTATTTGATCAAAAAAAGAAACTGTAATATTACAATTTAAAATAACCATTTTCTATTTTAATATATTTTATAATGCAGTTTACTCCGGTGTTGGTAAAGCTGAATTTTTCATTATATATTAGCATCTGCGCCAGCGACTGCTATGGTTTCGTTCGAAGCATGCGCTGCAGTTGAGTCTCAAATCCGGGTCATGTCTGTCAGGTCTTAAAGTGACAGCAGCCTAATAAACCTGCTGCTGTCTATGTAATTAATGTTAATCAAAGAAAAGACAGAAAAACCATTCACTGCTATTGAATAACGTTTGTAATCTATATGAAGACTATGTTTATTAACTGCACAGATACAGAAATTACTACATTTCTGTACGTTTGCCTGTTAATGTTATAAATATTAACAGGTAAACATTACAAACCATCTTACAGGTAAACAATATTAACCTGTAACATTGTATGCGTCATATATGCGCACCTCACTCCATTTGCGGTGGTCCTCCACACTGTCAATGGACAGTGCGATCATCTTCACGCTGCGTTTCTTAAACTCATCGTGAAGCTTCGCAGCACGGGCTAGTTCAGTCGTACATACTGGAGTGAAGTCGCGTGGGTGAGAGAACAAGATACCCCATCTAAAGAGGAAAAAACAAGATGGAAGCTAAGAATTACACATTTGCAAAAGATAAACAGTATATGGTAACACTGCCAATTTTCAACCAGCTTTGTATTGTAACCGTGTCAGTAGTATATGCAAATGAACAACGGTTACTCGTTCTCTGTGTTACCTGCACAGAGGTCTCATTTATTTGTAAGCAAAAGATTGTACAGATCTTTTTTTTTTCGGAACCCCCGCTCACGGACAGTCAGCTCAAGCCCAGTGCATTATGGGCATTAACGTTTTTCAACAAGAAACAAGAGTGGGGAGATAATGGGAGATTCAGATAAAATGGTCGATTACAAAGTCACACTTGTTTTTGTACTAGGTAAAAAGTAACATATGCCAGGTTGAACCATTATTGAACAGTGCAGTCTGGAAATCACCTAGTGTATAGACAATTCATTATACTGGGATGGTGTAATCATGTCACATGTTTTTCCAAGTTAAAAGGAAAACAATGATTCACTCCCTGCAGACATGAATTTGAGCATGTCGGATAATATTCTCTTTATCTATCTGGGAAGTTACTGGAATCTCCCATTAGCTATATAAATGTAATCTCCATTCGGCCTGAAAGATTTTTAGTATTGTTTTGTAGAAAAGCACAGGGCAGCACTTCTTATTCAAAGCCAACAGCTGTTTTGACTGCGGTTAAAGAAACAGTGACATGACCTCCAGAGAGTCTGACACATTACATGATCATCACAATGAAAGGAAATTCAACTCTTGCAAAATCTTGTCACAACCATCTAGTTTCACATCATACTGATTAGATGACCCGTCTAAAGGGATAATTCAGCCAAAAATGAAAATTACCCCATGATTTACTCACCCTCAAGCCATCCTAGGTGTACATGACATTCTTCTTTCAGACGAATGCAATCGGAGTTATATTTTAAAAAAATGTCCTGGCTAATCCAAGCATTATAAATGGCAGTGAATGGCAGCCCAAAAAAAGTGCATCCATCGATTATAAATAAAGTAAAATATCTAGCCTCCGGTGGACAGCCTTCCACATTACAGAAAAACTTAACTGCCACAACGATGACGTTGGACGTAGTGTAAATGTTTTGAACTGCGAGAGGTGTTACACTTTCATCACAAGTTGAATACTGAAGGCAGTCCACCGGAAGCTAGATATAAAACCCATCGATTCACTTCAGAAGCACTTAAACTGTAATTCATTGACTGGCCACTAGAGACAGGTTCCAAAAGAGAGCAGACTCTCATTGAGCCCCATGTTAAAATGCCCAATTTTACAGCAGAAAAAACATAATTTACAGCCTGGTACAAATTGTAGTTTTGATCTATACGGCTAATTTTGCCCTTCATGACAACTGTGAGAATTTTTTTTATAACTCATTCGTTTACATTATATAAAGCCTTAAAGTTCTGCATAATTAAGGGTGTGGCCACTTTGAGTGACAGGTGGATAGTCGTTTGTCTGCAGTCTGTTAGTTATCACGTCACCTCAGCTCCAGCCACGTCCTGCCTCTTTGCCCTTTCTCTTATCCGAGAGTGACGCACAATGACGCGCCGACAAGATGGCAACGGCCAGCTCGACCCTACTTAAAACTGCTCTTCAGAATCCTATGGTAAACGTCACGGACACTACGCACATTTTTTTTTTTTTTACGGTCTATGGGTGACACTTTAAAATGGTAAAAAAACAGGAAGATTGACAGACTTGCACATGCTTACAAACCTCCATATTAGGAAATGCAGAACAAAGGGTTGCTAAACACCCTCTTATTCACAACGACTTCTGTTAAATGCTTCAATTTTAGCATCTTCCGCTCTCGCTCCCCTAGGGAAGGACCTCTTAGAGGTGGACGTTTGGCTTGAAATGGGGACCACAGACAGGCTCCCTTTTTCTGTTAGATAATGCATTAAAGAGACAATTGAGAACAGTTACACAACCTGAATATAATGAATGCAACATTTCAGGTCAGTTCATTGACCTCAGCTTGCTGAACAAAACTCATACTGTTTATATGCAGATTTCAGTAAAAGGTTATACCATGTATCCAATACTGTCATTTGCACATGTACATGGGTTGCAGATGTGCCATTATATTTACATCATATGAATTTAAGTTGAATATACATATTGAATATAGAGATCTCAAATACCAACTGCTTGATAGTTTAAATTATTGCAAATTGTAAAGTATAGGCTATTATTGCCCAGCTCTATGCTGAATGCGCCTATAAACTATGAAGATATTGAATTCGGCATGAAACGGAAGTTGCATCAGTCTTTTCATCCCTATTGTGATGTACGTATATCTGAGTGAAATTGCTTCTCAGACAAAAAAAAAAAAAAAAACATTTTAGGGCGGAATTTGATTTTGATGATTGTGGTTTGCAATTGCCCAGACGTTCAACCCACAGATCGCTGGCTGAACCTCTGGTGCATATGGCACACTTAACTGGAAACACTTCAGGATTTTCAAAGTTGTCCTCCGATTGGTTGAATTTTACAGGATTTGCAGGAGGCACCCGTCCCATTCTTTAACTGGGATTGTAAAAGTATGTGAGGGTCGTGGCATACACTCTTAAATGCATCTAAGAGTTTTACACACCGGTCTGTTATTGTAGGGACATCAAGGTTACATTTGCACACCCCTAAACATGACGTGGAACAAAATTAACTGTGATTGGTTGCTTTACATGTCAGTCAGACAGCCTCTGGGTGGTCCTTGGCCAATGATTTGTCCATTTTGATTTCATGGTGACTTTAAGATATTATAAACATAATTTCTTAAAGGACCTGTGGCTCACTTTACACACTTGCCAACATCTTAACAATACTCACATTGTTACGCTTACAGCCACAGTGACTAGGCACATTTTACAATCCCCTTCAAAACATTTAGCACACAAATGCAACTGGATTAAAGAAAAATGTCATTTGCAGTAATTTCCATAACTTTGGAAAATGTGCCATGTAATTGCAATGAAACATTGCCATATAAAGCTGACCTTTTTTTTTTTTTTTTTTTTTTTTGGATTGATATGGATATTGATATGGATTGATACTCGGGCGGTTTGCAGCCGAGTGTGAAGCGGCCGGGATGAGAATCAGCACCTCCAAATCCGAGGCCATGGGTCTCAGTCGGAAAAGGGTGGCTTGCCCACTTCAGGTTGGTGGAGAGTATTTGCCTCAGGTGGAGGAGTTCAGGTATCTTGGGGTCTTGTTCACGAGTGAGGGAAGGATGGAACGGGAGATTGACAGACGGATCGGTGCAGCTTCTGCAGTAATGCGGTCGATGTACCGGTCTGTCGTGGTGAAGAAGGAGCTGAGCTGTAAGGCGAAGCTCTCGATTTACCGGTCAATCTACGTTCCTACTCTCACCTATGGTCATGAGCTGTGGGTCATGACCGAAAGGACAAGATCCCGGATACAGGCGGCCGAAATGAGCTTTCTCCGCAGGGTTGCTGGGCGCTCCCTTAGAGATAGGGTGAGAAGCTCAGTTACTCGGGAGGAGCTCAGAGTAGATCCATTGCTCCTCCACATCGAGAGGAGCCAGTTGAGGTGGCTCAGGCATCTATTTCGGATGCCTCCTGGACGCCTTCCCGGGGAGGTGTTTCGGGCATGTCCCACCGGGAGGAGGCCCCGGGGAAGACCTAGGACACGCTGGAGGGATTATGTCTCCCGGCTGGCCTGGGAACGCCTCGGGGTTCCCCCGGAAGAGCTGGAGGAAGTGGCTAGGGAGAGGGAAGTCTGGGCGTCTCTGCTTAGACTGTTGCCCCCGCGACCCGGTCCCGGATAAGCGGAAGATAATGGATGGATGGATTGATATGATATACTAGTAATGAATTACACAATAGTTTTTGCTTTGGGTTATTATACGGAGTTCATACCTGTGCTACGTCATCGCATGCAATAAAACCAGGGTTTGCACGATCATGGGACACAGAGAGAAAAGCTTCCTATAAACAGATTATTACTTTTGTTTTAAAATTTAACGTGAAAAAAAAAAAAAAAAATACTCCCTTTTAAGCCAACTACGTTTCCATAAAGAAGCAATGATATTAAATAAATAAAACAACTGACAAGATTACTTGAGTAACGTTAAAGATATGATGTTGAATTATAACGCTGGAGTCTGACATAAAAAGCCTGTTTCAGTCTCCATATATGCAGTGTATTAATAATGTATCAGGTTATGTTTACGGCGCACTTCAGCCACCTGATGGTCATGCGTGAGTGAAATAAAAGCACATTAAACTTTAATTACAGACGTTATCGGAGTAGGCCTACTAGCTCTGAAACAAAAATGCATTTGAGCTACTTACGAATTTCCCAGGAATTCATGGAATTTTATTTTGCCGATTGTAGTCTCCGCTTCAAAGTCAGGAAACACGTCTCCCAAAAGAATTCCAGGCATGACTGTTCTCCGCTGTACTGATGGTCTCTCGTCAGCACATGTAACCATGGAATGGAGGTTTATATATCAGGAAGACAGAAGTGGGCGGCGGCGATTCTGATTGGACGAAACACCGTCACATCCCTGAGTTCAAAGATTAAATTCAAACTTTAGGCTTCTATGTCAGTTTATTTAACAATCTTAAATAAACATATATAATTTAGTTAAAACAGACAGCTGCTTTTTCCCCCTTGTATTTATTATAATGATTGTGTGGTTTTGAGAGATCCGTGTCCGTACTTAAAGGGACAGTTCACCCAAAAATTAAAATCCTGTTACTCACCCTCAAGTTGTTCCAAACATGGATTTCTTTCTTCTGCTGAACACAGAAGAATATATTTTGAAGAATATGGGGAGCTAAACAGCTAATTCATACAAGTTTGAAACAACTTGTGGATGAGTAAATGATGACAGAATTTTCATTTTGGGTGAACTATCCCTTTAAACACCATTAGCTAAATTATTATTTTTAATAATTAATGTATATATGTATTCTAATATCACGTTAGGCTTAACATAAGGATAAAAAAAGTATGCAGTGATCTGTCTTTAAAATGCTTACATGATATACAATCAATATTTCAGCCTAAGTTAAAATCTAAGTTTTATTGAAAGTTTTTTCTTCCCTTGCTGCTTTTAGTCCACTTTGTATCATAGGACAGTGGTTTTAAGCAGTGTACAATAACTAAATAAATAATAAAAAAAAAGATTAAATTAACTAAATAAACAATACATTGATTAAATATAATAACATTTCTAATATATATATATATATATATATATATATATATATATATATATATATATATATATATATATATATATATATATATATATATATATATATATATATATATATATGTAATGGAATTTTTATGTATATAATTTTTATATGTGTGTGTATATATATATATATATATATATATATATATATATATATATATATATATATATATATATATATATATATATATATATATATATATATGCAATGTAATGCAATGTAATGTAATTGACATTTATAACATAACTTTTTCCACAGTATATAACTGCCTTTTAAATTTTAATACACATGAGGATGATCATATTTGGGGTTAAATAATTAATTCTTTAATGTAATTTTACTACGTTAATTTATTTTGTAATTTAGTCACATGGTTGAATAGTACACTTTCTCCCAGTGTGCACTGCGCAGAGAGCTGCTGTTCAAAGATGGCGCTGCAGGGTAGTCCAGTCAGACGAGTTCTCTGTTATCACCTGTAAAACTATGACCTGAAAAAAGACGCATCCAAACGCTATTTAATAAAACAGAAGACGTTCCAGTAATCTCGGACTAGTCTGTCTTGGCATAAGTTAAGTAAAATGCCTTCTCCTAAAGCGCGGAGCGGCTCGGGGCGCAGCGGCAGCGTTCCGTGTGCCGGTGGAAATGGGCGCTTTGAGTTCATTTCTCTGAGCCGAACTCCTCCGCCGCACCTGCTGCAGAGGCAGGGCTCCGATCCCACATCGGCTCGTCTTCGAGCCTCCGAGAGCCCCAACCGACGACGCGGATCGGGTTCGTCCACCTCTTCCACCGGCGGGCAGCAGTTACCGGAGGAAGACTGCATGAAATTAAACCCGTCTTTTATCGGGATAGCGCTCAGCTCTCTGCTGGCCATCGACCTGTGGCTGTCGAAGCGACTCGGGGTGTGCGCCTGTGAGGACTCGTCCTGGGGCAGCGTGCGGCCGCTCATGAAGCTCATCGAGATCTCCGGACACGGGATCCCGTGGCTGGCCGGTGCCGCGTACTGCCTGTATAAAAGCGACAGTGCCGCTGGTCAGGAGGTCATGCTGAACCTGCTCATGGGTAATTCGCTCTTATTATGTTACAAAGAAATGTATAGACCAGGGATTTGAATCTTTTAGATGCCACGGACCCCAAAATATGATTATGTGAGGGACCCCTCATCCTAAAATGTAACTGGTTATATATTTTCAAGCATAAACACCCAAATAATACTGTGTGCTAGTGCTGTGCTGTGAACCCGTTAAAAAAAAAAAAAAAAAAATAATATATATATATATATATATATATATATATATATATATATATATATATATATATATATATATATATATATATAATATATTATTATTTTTTTTTTTTTTCTTTATCTTGGTCTTTTATGTAGTTGATTCATCACACATAATACAATTGTTTACATATGTGTACTGTCTGTGTATGTATGTGTATACAGGTGCTGGTCATATAATTAGAATATCATCAAAAAGTTGATTTATTTCACTAATTCCATTCAAAAAGTGAAACTTGTATATTATATTCATTCATTACACACAGCCTGATATATTTCAAATGTTTATTTCTTTTAATTTTGATGATTATAACTGACAACTAAAGAAAATCCCACATTCAGTATCTCAGAAAATTAGAATATTGTGAAAAGGTTGAATATTGAAGACGCCTGGTGCCACACTCTAATCAGCTGATGAACTCAAAACACCTGCAATGGTCTCAGTCTAGTTCTAGGCGAAGGGAAGGAAAAGATGTGGTAGAAAAAAGTGTACAAGCAATAGGGATAATCGCACCCTGGAGAGGATTGTGAAACAAAACCCATTCAAAAATGTGGGGGAGATTCACAAAGAGTGGACTGCAGCTGGAGTCAGTGCTTCAAGAACCACTACGCACAGACGTATGCAAGACATGGGTTTCAGCTGTCGCATTCCTCGTGTCAAGCCACTCTTGAACAACAGACAGTGCCAGAAGCGTCTTGCCTGGGCTAAAGACAAAAAGGACTGGACTGCTGCTGAGTGCTCCAAAGTTATGTTCTCTGATGAAAGTAAATCAGGGTCCCAGAGTCTGGAGGAAGAGCGGAGAGGCATACAATCCACGTTGCTTGAGGTCCAGTGTAAAGTTTCCACAGTCAGTGATGGTTTGGGGTGCCATGTCATCTGCTGGTGTTGGTTCACTGTGTTTTCTGAGGTCCAAGGTCAACGCAGAGCCGTATACCAGGAAGTTTTAGAGCACTTCATGCTTCTTGCTGCTGACCAACTTTATGGAGATGCAGATTTCATTTTCCAACAGGACTTGGCACCTGCACACAGTGCCAAAGCAACCAGTACCTGGTTTAAGGACCGTGATATCCCTGTTCTTAATTGGCCAGCAAACTCGCCTGACCTTAAGCCCATAGAAAATCTATGGGCTATTGTGAAGAGGAAGATGCGATATGCCAGACCCAACAATGCAGAAGAGCTGAAGGCCACTATCAGAGCAACCTGGGCTCTCATATCACCTGAGCAGTGCCACAGACTGATCGACTCCATGCCACGCCGCATTGCTGCAGTAATTCAGGCAAAAGGAGCCCCAACTAAGTATTGAGTGCTGTACATGCTCATACTTTTCAGTTGGCCAAGATTTCTAAAAATCCTCTCTTTGTATTGGTCTTAAGTAATATTCTAATTTTCTGAGATACTGAATTTGGGATTTTCCTTGGCTGTGAAATTTGAAATATCAGTCTGTGTGTAATGAATGAACATAATATACAAGTTTCACTTTTTGAATGGAATTAGTGAAATAAATGATGATATTCTAATTCTAATATGACCAGCACCTGTATATGTATGTCTGTGTATATATGTATATTATATTTAAATATAAATATTGTATATATAAATATACATTTACGTTTCTTAAATATATACGTGTGTGTGTGTGTATTTATAATAATTATACACCGTACACACATATTATGTAAACATGAAATGTTATTTTGGATGCGATTTAATCGATTTCACCGTGCTAATAGTTCATGTTTTACACCGCTTTACTGAGAACTTTTCCACTGACCCCCTAATACTCTCTTGTGGCCCTGTGGGGTCCCCGGGCCCCAGTTTTAAAAGCCTTGCTATAGACTCGCCACTCAGTTTGTAAATCAACTGGAATTTAGAAACGTAGATGCTCTGGCAGTGGAAGTCAATGGGGAAGGTGATCAGAGTGTTTAAAATTAGAATTGGTGCAGTTATTTTTGATTTTATTCTTCTGTAGAAAATGTGTTATTTGTGCTGTAAAGTGTCTAAATGGCCTTTTGGATGGTCTGATGTAAGTAAGTGTCTTTCTTTCAGTAAACCCTTTTCCTCGTATTCTTGTGTATATCAAGCAAAGGTTACATATTCGGAGTGATTTTACAATTTGAGGAAAGAGTCCAAATGATTTATCTACTACTCCTTTAGGATTTTCTCATTTAAAAAGACCAGCTTCGGTATATAATTTTTTGTAAAGTCATCGCATGTCCATCCATACATCTGCATCTGCCCTTTTGTTTAGTCACAGCTGATATCCATCTAATAGTCTGGCTTTCCTTTTAGTTTCTTTCACTTCTGCATTCCCCACTCTTTCTGGTCCTTTTTCAGGCTCATTTTCTTCTCTGATGTAAGAAGCAAATCATAACCCACTTCCTCTCCTCCTGCTTTCCCTATGAAACATCCCTGATCTTTTCTTTTGGACCTCTCTTTCCAAGTGTTTTCAGTGCCGGGGGATCTGCAGGTGAGGCAGTTTTCCATTCATTCTGGCTTTCCTTTATTGATGTGGCTTATTGGCAACCCATTTAAAATGTAAAAGGCTTCCTGCTTGTTACTGCCAAGAGATCCAGATTTATTAATCATGATTCTCAGCAGTATTTCCAGAGGAAAAATGGAGCGATAATCACTCACTTACTGATCCCATGACGGCAATTATGTCATTCCACCGACACCCTTGTTGCTTTGACATCCCATTCACTAACATTGACAGGTTTTAAAACTACAAATGAGCTGAATGGCCTACTCAGCTTGTTTCTGAAATACGGAGATATGCACAGGTCCTGCAGTCATGCTTGATCTCTTTCCAGAGGTAATCTGTCACAGCTCGTCTTTTCACCAAACGATCCGCCCGGTTTAACATTTAATGCATCCTGGTAATCACAAGCCTTGTGTTCTGGGGTCTGTTCTTCGTATGTTGCTAACTCATTTAGCTGGATTTGATTGTTGATGATTTGGCATGATCTCGGATTGTTTGGTTCTTCGAAGCTCATCCTGGACTTGTTGTCATAGCAACAGGTCCGTAAGCTTAAACCTGCTCGTGAGTAAGATTAGATTGCATCTTGAGGTGATACTTAAAATCTGTCCCAGTCACTGCTACTTTATTACAAGAGTTCATTACTGAACCAGGGGCAATAATCATTTTAAAATAATGCATTTGAAAATAATAATGTTGTGTAAAAGGTGTAGGCCTATAATACTATAGATAGTCACTTGATTGAGAGATTTATTTGTGATGGAATAATTACTTTATAATTTTATTGGAGTTTTACACACATGCAGTGCCGTGCATTAATTTGAGTGATGACGGATATTATGGGATGGCTTGATGCAGCGCATGAGATGCAAATCATTTGATCTTGACCCTTAAAAAACTTTAATGCGGTCACATAACAAATCTGCTTCAAATTGAATTAAAAATTAAATGAATTGCTAATTACAACATTGAAATAAAAATGTAAAGGGTGTACAAATACTATAAAATCGTGAATATAAATAATTGGGAATCATGGTTTAAAAAAAAACATTTATCATTTATTTGTTATAACTCTTATGTTGGTTTGGCTGTTTCCTTATAAACGTCCCGAAATTATATGATGTCGTTGACGCCAGCCAATCGCTGCATTGCTGATCTTGGTTTCGAGTATCGATGCATCTGCCCTCTTCAGTGAACACAAGAACGCGCAGTAATCTTAGATAATTTAATCCAGATATTTTAATCCAATCCGCAGATTCGTTTTGAAGAACCAAGTTAGCCAGAGATCAGTTATCATGATTAAAAGATCTGGGATCTGTCAAATCATCTCCGATGTATTAAGCGAGGTATGAAGAACGGACCCCAGAGGCTGCTGTAATCAATCATAAAGTGTTTTGAAAAGACCTATCCACTCGTCACTGTGGAAAAAATGTCTTTCATGCAAAATCCGTGTAGCTGGCCATGATGAGTGAAATGGTTCCCATCAACAGAACCTACTAAAATGTATATCATATTGTTTGTTGTTACAAGAATACCTTAAAAAATATAAATTCAGTCAAACATGATTGATCAGCTGTAGAGCTATGCAACACAAACGATAAGTTTGCTCCTAAGAATTGGTGTGCATTGAAAGAAAGTGGGGTTATCATTACACTGCATTCCCTCCAGGGTGATAAAAATGAATACTCTGCTTCATTAGCTATATTTCCAATTGCATTTTTAATGCAAATTTTGGCATATCACTTAAACACTGGATGGAAACGCCAAGATGTGGATAAATCTTAAAAATGCATGTAAAAAAAACGTATATGCTCAATGGAACACGTTTACTGAATAAATCCCTCATTGAGCAACACAAAACACAGTGGGCCATCATTGCACATCATCTCAAATGCCAGTTTGGTCATTTTGAAATGCCTGAGCCAAAGTGTGTCATCAAAATGGCTGGGTATAATAACCTCTCAGAAGTGTCTCACGATTGCGTTCCCAAACACCTGGTGTCCGCCTCCTAATGCAGAATAGCATGGCTTGCTCTAAGGCACAAGTCATTTATAATGAATGACAAAAGAGCCACGGTGGCTTCTCCGATTGCAGAAACTTCCATTTTTATCACAGCTATTTTTGTCCAATTTCCTAGGAAGTGACGATTTTGTCCCGTTGTACACATGGGATGGAAACCGTGCTTTATTCGCAAATGTTTTATGCGATATTCCAGTTTTGTGCACGGGTTAAATTCGCAGCTTTGGATGGAAACGTTGGATGCATTTGGCTCTGAAACGAGCAAGCGAGTGTGCTGTGTTTAGAGAAAAGCTGTAAAGATGTATGCGTGTTATTGGCAGATAAATCATATTAAGTGCTTGCTGCTGATATTGCCATTGCTGCATTGGATTATCACTATGCTTTTTATTGCCCATGTATTCTGGACAACTCTACATGCAGAAATACCAGGATATCCAACTAATTTATGGCATTACTAGTGCTTATGGAAACTAGGACAAAAGTGGTTATATTAGTTATAGTTGTGCATTTAAATTTGCAGTCTGTATTGAATGTGATTCATTAAATATGGTGTACTGTAAAACTGATTTAAGAACAAATGACTTATGATGAGCCAGTTCTTTTTTTGTTTCCGTATTTATGAATAAATTATTTAAAAAAGAAAATAATTGATATCATAAACAGAAAGATATTTATTTCCTTACTGTAAGCAAGCAAAATGAACATTATAACTGAAATTTATAACTGAAAACATTATAACTTGTTCACACTTACGAAGCTTGCGTTCTGCGAGTGAATCTACAGAATCTCTATTGCGTGGCCATTAAAGTAGCCGATCCCCTTAAATTAAATATTTACTTGAAGTACCCCTGAGATGTCAATGATTTAACATGTTCACAATTTTCTAAAGGCATATTATGATTTAATGGTCATAATAAGATAGTAGACTTTCCCCTGGTTTCACAGAGGCTTAAGCCTAGTCCCAGACTAACATGCATGTTTGAACTGAAAGAAAGTTGCACGTACATGTCTTAAAATGTCAGTGATATTGTTTTGTTTCAAGATGCACACCATTGATGTTTTAATGTGAAGGCACATTTATAAAAGCTACTTAAATGTCCTAATTGAACTAAGGCCTAATCCTGGCTTAATCTAAGCCTTGTCTGTAAAATCGGGCCATAAAGTATCTAATCTATTTTTAGTAAGCGTTTTAAAAAAATTATACATAATTATATTTTGAGGGTGTTCACACTTTTCTTTACAAGAACCAACTATAACACAAGTTATATTTATGTCTTAAATTTTCACTTTCAAACGTTTAAACCCTTGAGCTTTTGTCAGATCGTCAAGCTTTTATTTTGGCAGAACATTGCTGAAATGGAGTGTCAATTTCTTTTCACAAAAATGATGTGCATGTGAATGTACATTGAAAGTGGCGTACATTAGTCATATAAGTCTTATTAGCTGTTCTGAAACACAAAGCGCAACTGAAATGACTATGTACTTCATTAAAGGGATACTTCGACGATTAACATTAAGCTTTGTATCAGTAGAAACCCGGTAGTATATTCGAATGATCACTCATCTATTACCTTCACTGTTTTAATTTCAGCAAATCAGTTTGAGCAACGCTGACAATGTGATTAATATTCATGAACCCAGCAGCTCATCAGTCTGTAGTGTGTTGTATATTGTTATTAATAGTAGAATTAGTGGTAGTATTATTATCTTATTAATATTTATGATCTATTACTATTATATTTTTTTTACAGAAACGCTGAATGACCAACAATATCCAAAGCACCACCACCAGTTCTAAGTTCAGTTAAAATATCAAACATGCATTCATACGTGTGTACAGAGTGTATTTATATATACATAATTATACAATGTAATTATTTAAAAAATATTTGCTAATATAAATAATAATTATACACACACTACACACACATATATTATGCAAACACAAACTTTTATTTTAGATGCGGTTAATCACGATAAATCGATTTGGCAGCACTAATATAAATAAAACAGTATATCAGTCTGGCGAGTAAACAAATTTACTAGCCAGTGGCGATTATATTGCCAAGGTGTGCATAGAGGGTTGTCCTTTTTTTTTTTTGTTTTTTATTTTTGTCATTTCTTTTTCAGCCTTGGTACTGGACCTGGTCCTGGTCGGCGTGGTGAAGGCTGTAGTGCGGCGCCGACGTCCTGCCCATAACCGCATGGACATGTTTGCCACGTTCTCTGTGGACCGCTATTCCTTCCCATCAGGCCATGCCACACGTGCTGCGATGTGCGCCCGCTTTCTGTTGGCCCACCTGGTGTTGGCGGCCCCGCTCCGCTTTCTTGTCCTGCTCTGGGCCACTTTAGTTGGTTTTTCTAGGGTTCTCCTTGGACGCCATAATGTAACGGATGTCGTGTTCGGATTCTTCATGGGCTACTGGCAATATAATTTGGTTGAGGTTCTCTGGTTGTCTCCAGTCATGTTGCAAAACACGATTGGACAGCTTCACTGAGAAGTTGAGACTGAGGAAAGGGAGCGTTATTTGGAGGATCTAGACTATAATTCCATAGTGTCTGTCAAGTTGCTTTATGCGAGTTTACCAGGTATTGTGTGTCTGCTAAATTGAATGTAATAATTCATCTCTCAGATCATCTGCCAGTGATATCCAGGTTCATTTTCGATTCTACTGAACACATAAATGAGTTTAATTTGGAGTTTTAGGTAGCAGTGAAAACTTATTTTCCACCCCTTGAAGTTTTTTTTTTCCTCTTTCTCTACTTCTTTTGTGTCAATGCTCTGAGACTAGATAGATTATGCCAGTTTTTATGTCTCATTTGCCATTGTGCTCTGCTTTGTTGAGGGTTGGTGCTTCTCAACAAAGCAGGATGAATGGGGCGACTTCAATGTTCTTGTTTACAGAATAAAACCTCATCTTTGTGATACTACATATTTATAGCACCTAAAACAATAGGCATCATCCTGAAGATTTTGCCTCAGTTTTAATCAAAAACCAGCCAGATCTCTAATTAATATGAAAAGCTCTTCATTAATGAATATTTAATTAGGCGAGGGGGAGGATTTGAAACATCAGGGTGATTTTCAGCCCAGCTCTAATACCTTTAGGGTATGCGGTGTCCTCAATAGATATTCATAGGAGAGTAATTCTGTTATCTCTGAAAGGTTATATGGGTTTACTCATTGCACTGATATCTATCCTCTGAAAAAGTATTTTGTGCATGTTTTAAAGCTCTATTCTGTGTTTGTCTCACAAAAGAGGGTACTAGATTGTTTTCTTTTAATTGTGGCTGTGCTAGCCACTGATACATTTTATTGCACTTTTTGATGCAGTCTTATTGGTCTATGAAGTAGGAATATATTATATTTTGCTGGATTTAAATTGGGTTAAAGCCACAACTGTGATTCTAGAGCCATAAATCACACTATATGCTGCAAACTGTTGCCATATATCACAGGAGAATCTGTCATAATGACAATTTGGTAGCATTAGAGTTAGTTAAAGGGTTCACAAAATTCTGTCATTAATTACTCACCCTCATGTCGTTCCAAACCTTCGTTCATCTTGAAAAGACAAATGAAGATATTTTTGATGAAAACCAAGAGGGTTCTGATTCTGAACCAGCCACAGGCACAACGTCATTGCAACTTTCAAGGCCCAGAAAGGTAGTAAAGACATCGTCAAAATAGTCCATGTGACTACAGTGGAACGAGAATATTTTGTGCAAAAAAAAAAAGACATCATTCAACATCATTCTCCTACGCTGTTCATGTAGTAAACACAGTACAGCGCTTCCAGGTTCTACGTCACAACGGCGGCTCATTATTGGTTAGCTCCTACGTCAGCATCACACGCATGGGTCGTGGTGCTCGCGTGAACAGGGTCAGCCAATAATGAGCCGGCGTTCTGACGTAGAACTTGGTAGCGCTGCACTGTCTTTACTATGTGAACCACACAGGAGAATAAAATATCTTCATTTGTGTTCTGAAGATAAACGAAGGTCTTGCAGGTTTGGAACGCCATGAGGGTGAGTAATTAATGACAATTTTTATTTGCACATGCAGGTGTAAATTGCACCATGATGGCATTACTATTGACTAAAGGACCACCTGTGCAAGATAAGTAGTTGGTCGGTACTGTGGTACTATATGATGGTAATCATGGCTCTTTGATGTGCCATTTTACTGAGTGATTGCATATTTATTTACCGTGGTTTTTACATGGTACTTATTATATGCATAAGTCTGAATATAATGGTTTTACCATGGTTTGTTTAAAAGCCATGGTATTACCATAATGTCAATGACAAAAACACTTGTTTTCCAACATTTATTTCCCCAATTATTTAAGTAAAATGTGATTGAGGAGGGGCTTTGAGGTTTGGACTTTCTCATCGCCCTTTTTTCCCTCATGAACTTTTCTTTTGCGACTCGAGAGTTTTTGAAAATTATTTGGTCTTATTCTACTCTAACATACTTTTTGTGCAATTTTATAAACAAGTTTGGCTATTCCAGTGAAGACGGATCACATATAACACATACAATGCCATTATAGAAAAAGCTTTGCTTCCAACGTTGCTGCAACAGTTTAAGGAAATTTGTCCTCACATAAATTACCAGAATAGCCAAGTATATTAATTAGAAGGGGGTGTCCACATATTTAAGCCGTGTAGTGTATTTTGTTACATTCCAATTGTTAGCTGGTTATCATAATGCGCAGGATGGATTTCATTAGTTATAGTGATTGTCTTCTTCACCCATATTACACTGTAAACCTGAATAAGTTGGCAAAACTCAAAGAATTTGAGGTAATCTGTTACATACATTTTTTTTTAAAGTTAAGAAATTCAAAGTTTAAGCAGAACTTTTTACTTGTATATTTTAATTGGTCTTAACTTGAAATTTTTGTGTAAGCTAACTCAGACATTTAGCTTAAAATGATCATGTAATCTCAATTTAAATATTTTTAGAAGTGAGAACTTTAGATTTAACTAGCCAATTCAGTAAATACTAACTTGCTAATTGTTAACAATGCTTTGACGGCACTGAGCATAGCAATTGCTGAATGAGTACAGCAATACAGAATATTCAACATACCTGTGCTCAAACCAAGCTCATGCTCCACCATGATGGTAACCCCCTCTTCTAATGAGCATAGCTAATAAACACTAATCATTTCCCACTTAACATTAAATTTGCACACACACACACACACAAAAAAAAATTATTTAACTAAATTTAAGCATTTACTCTCGCTTTCGAGTGTGTTGGTAAAGCCCAGTTGCAGTTAAATTTAAGTTTGTCTAAATTAAAAGAAACGTTCATAAAACAAAGGTGATGTGATGTTTTTGTTTGCTAGGGACCAAGTTCACAAAATGCATAAATGTAAATGTAAAACTCAAAATAATGGAACAATTTAAGATTACTTTAAAAAATGTGTCAGTTTTGTGAACTCAAAAGAAAAAGTTCTAAATACTCATACAAGTTAATTTAATTTAAGTTTACCCTACTCAAACCAATTAATTATTTTGAGCATTAGGGTTTACAGTGTACATGCTTTTCTAATTACTATTGTTATAGTGTAATTTTTATTTTTAATTTCAGTTTAATTCTAAATATTTTTCTCCTCAATCTCCTGATGATTGACACATTCCATTCAACCCGTTCAAAGAGAAGTAACACACACACACATAGTCTTACTTGAAACACTTTCAAGCTGTTTCCCTGTCAGCTTTAAGTAGTCATCAAAGGCATCAAAGATATTTTGGCACATCCACCCCAAAATCTAGAGATTTCTCTGAAATTTGTCTCCTCTGGCAGCACATGCCTTCAAAATGATTTGCTGTAATAAGTGTCTGGTGAAGGTTGTGGGCGTTTTGACTGTTTCAAGAGAGCCATATGCACTTTTTTTCCTTTGCAATAACTGTGTTCTTTCTTGAAAGTGCAATCGTTTGATCATTTGTGCAATATCATAATACAAGTGACAGATGGCAACCAATAAATATAAAATGTTATTTTTAAATGGCAAAAACTTTGTGCTGTTTTGTTTTTGTTTGTGACGTGTTTGTTTGCTAGGGACCATGTGTATTAACTGTTTTTTTTCCGTTTTTTTTATTTTGGAGATGGAGAGGGAATATGGATTTTATATATATATATATATATATATATATATATATATATATTTATTTCAGGTGTTTCGAGTCATTTTCAATGGCTTCACCAGCTATTTCAAAATCTGACATTTGATCATTGTCTAGTCTTCAGTGAAAAGTGGTAATGTACATTCACCAAAGTGAGAACTAAGGAATTCATAAGCTTAATGTACCTGCTTTGACTGTTCGTTATATTTGATGTAAAATATACTCTACATTGATCATAATGTGATTGTATTTTCTAAATAAATATGAAGACTTCATGGCTTTGTCTTGGAATTGTTTTTCTCCTAATAATCTTGTGAGCAAAACTGTAACTCAAAGTTCTTGAGCTTTTCTTCAGCTTTCTTCATATCTGTTTTACAGTGAGTTCTGAAGATGAGAAGCCCAATATCTTGCAGTACTTGGTGTTTTACTGCTATAGATGCCTCCATATGAAGATGTGGGACCGTTAAATCTGTATGAAAAGAAATGTTGGTCATGTTTCAGTATAAGCTCTTAACGTCTTTGAGACTTTGTTCCAGCTTGTACCAAAATATTTGTTTTCTGCCCATGTATTTTGGTGCATGCATCATTTTTTGACAGGTCCCATATCATGTATCACAATGTGTTCATGGGAAACAGAGCAATGTAAAGGCTTGACTACACTCTTAAAAATAAAGGTTCTTTATTGCCATCGATTAGTTCTGTGAAGACATCCACGGAACCTTTCAATTGCACAAACATTTCTTTGGAAAAAGGTTGTTTAGATAATGTATTTTGCATAGAAAAACATGGTTCCTTTTAAGAACTGTTCATTGAAAGGTACTTTGCGGAACTCAAAATGGTGGTTCTATGGCATCGCTGCAAAAAAAACCTTCTTTTTAAGTATAGACAGCAGAAGTGCACTCCAGTCCAGTTTTTCCACTGTTCTCCATAACATTTTTGAGCAACTAACAACAGAGCAACCCTGCAGAGTAAATGATTAACTAATATATGGAAGCTTGTTTCTGCCACTGAATAAAAAAAATAAAGGAGGTAATTGCGTTTCTCACAATTCAGACCTTTTTTCTTGCAATTGCGTTTACATCTCACAATTCGGACTTTTTTTTCCTCAGAATCCTCAGAATTTTTTTCAGTTCAACAATTAGTTTCTTGTTCACACCAGACGTAAAATCCTTTCTGGAAAAGTTTGCTCCAGCTGGTAAACATTGATCCATGGCGATTATGTAATAGGTAGGTGTGGCTCTGAGGCTCCGCCTTCTTTGACATGGAACTCGTCTCCGGTTCATTTATTCTGTTCAGTCCATTGAGGTCAGATGCAAGTAAAAACATGAACAAACTGTTTTATACTAGAAATGTCAAAATAATACAGTAATACTTTATAGTAATAATTCTAATTGAAAGTGACAAGTGTAAATTGTGATGTATATCCTATTGTATAAAATGCTATATAAATAACTGACTTAACGTGACTTGACTAGTGTGCCGAATTGCAGAGCTTTTGCAAGCATATCTTCATCGCTATGATCAGATGCTTTCTTTAAGGGTTATTTCACCCCAAAATGAAAATTATCCCATCTTTTACTCAAGTCATTCTACATACGACTTTCTTCTTTCATCCAAACAAAATCAGTTATATTTTTTTTTAAAAAGCACATTAATCTGTCATAAAAATAATCCATACGACTCAAGGGGGTTATTAAAGGCCTTCTAAAGCGAAGCGCTGTGTTATTTTAAGACAAATATCCATATTTATAACTTTATAAACTATAATCACTGGCTTCCGGTAACGGCCGTATGCGTGTTGAGTTCCGGCGGGCGAGTGACCTCTGACCCGACAAATGACGAATGCACGAGTAAGTGTAAGCTTAGGTGAGAGTAGATGCCTCTCATAGTTCAGACAAATAGGACTGGGCAACAAACTCAAGCTCCTCCATCATTTCTCTTTAAAAATTCTCATTTAGACTTTTTCTTATTCCTCTGCGCTTCCGCGTTCGTCAATACACCATGCATCAGGTCAGAGGACACTCTTCTGCCGTAACTCAACTCATGTACGGAAGCCAGTAATCATAGTTTATAAAGTTATAATTATGGATATTTTTCTTAAAAACACATTGCTTCAGAAGGCCATACAACCCTCTGGGGAGGGATGGATGGATGGATGGGTGGATGGGTGGGTGGGTATTTTTTTATATAACTATGATTGTGGTAACTATGACTGTAAGAAGAAAGTCATATACACCTAGGGTATATACACATACACATATACACCTAAGTCATATACACCTAGGGTGAGCTTGAGGGTGAGTAAATTATAGGATTTTTGGGTGAACTTACCCTTTAACTGCTGTTTTCTCACTGCTGTAATTTTTGCTGTTTATTTTTGTTGTTAAAAGGAAAGCGTGGATCACATATTTACATATTCATCTAAAAGCCACTCTCAGTATCATGGATGGCATCGGGATGTTCGCTAGTATATTGCTGGTCACGTATTTTGAACTTCTTTTTACCCCTAAGTGAAGAACGTGAACATGGCTTGCTGATCAAAACTGATAAGTTGTTAAATTATCACATGTAAATGTATCCATTCAATTGTCAAAATATGTAAGACATGTATCCTACTGGCTCGACTGCCTTTCAAAGCGGTCCTCAAAAGATGATTCTTGGTTCAATGAGTCAGTGAGTCCTTGACTTGAGAACCGTCCCTGCCATGAACGAGGCGCTCAGAGGAGTTTTGTAAACGGAGTAAACCGATTCATTGAAAAGAGCAGACTACAAAGAATGATCTCTGCTGGTATCAGCCCACACGTTAAATGGGAACGCTGAGTATGAGTCTGCTGCAGTTGAGTACATGAGGAAAAGACTGATAAAATGATCAGCAAGTGATTTCAGTGATATAAGGATTATATCTGTCTGTCTGTCTCTGTTCAAAGTGAAATTTAGTAGAATATGACTTTTTTCACCTGTAGCTTCATATGTTCACCACTAGATGTCCTACCCAGTAATAGTCTTCTTTATAACTGTACATCTTATTTACTGTGGTTCTGAAAATGTACACCTTGTGAAGATGGTAGAAAAAATGCAATGCTGTGGTGACCTCTGCTGGTATAGTATAAGGATTACACAAATGTGTAAAGATTTCCAATGTTTAGTTACATTTTTAGTTAATATTAGCTAGTTCATATATTGATCATTGGATAATTGATCAATATATTGCATAATTGTGTTACCAATTGAAAACCACTGATGATTCAGGTGGAAGACCCACCTGCTGGAGTGAAATGTTCCTCAGCCATAGTGGCAAAGCCATTGTTGATTCAGGTGGCACCTCAACACCCTCAAACTGATGAGCTGTAAACTTCTTGATGAGGTGGCCAACCACTGATGGTCCGATTCGAGGAACCTGAACAGCTTAGAATTCCTCCAACCACACCTGCAAGAAGTAGAAGGGCAAAGATTTAGAGAAAGATGTGCAACATGCAAGTCACCTATCCAGAAAATGTCGAGCTATCTATCTGTCGATCCGTCTGTCAGTCTCTGTTCAAAGTGAAATTTAGTAGATCTTGGTATTGATGCTATGGGGAGCCACTACGCTATGCTGAGGGAATGCCTGCCTCACTATGCTGTAGATATGCACAAACATAGTGGGTATAGCATAAATGGACTCCATGGATTACCCAGCCTGATTCAGTAAAGTAAATATGACAAGGGCATTCATGTCTAATTTTCAACTAGGAAACTCATATTTACAAATAAATTTGACATCATAAGATAAGGTGATGTCATGGTTGATTGTGCTTGTTGATTAAGGTTCAAATGGAACACCATTCAGATTTGCCTTTAGTTAACATAGGGCCTAGTATTAGCAGTAGCACTGGATATTAGAGCTAGCCAGTCAGTCTTGATATTTATTAATTTCCCCAACTAGTTTTATCAACTAGCTAGTCAAATGTGTTCATTAAACTTTAAGCATTACTGCTTGCTATGGCTCGGCTATGTGGCTATATAATATAAAAAGAGTATAAAAGTGCAGTATGCCAGATCCAGGTAACTCAGATTTTTTAGGCTTATTTGCATGCTTACAGGCATATTTCTGTGTGTGTACGAGACAAAGATAACTATAATGGCAATAATAAAGACAGTTCTAAAAACTCTTCTGGAGCATACTCACTCTAGCCATGGTTGCCTTGTAAGCCCAAGCGCGATTGTCCTTTCACTAACAGACTGCCTAATAGATTTATTTATTTAAATTAATTGAAAAGTGTAATATCCAAGTAGTAATAAAGGTTTTTGCTGTCATAATGATAACAGTAGCACATACAAAAATAGTAAAATAACTGTTCTGTGCTCCAGCAGCGATCACCTGACATGCGTACCGCGGGCCAGTGTATGACCCGCCCCCAGGCAATCGCGCTCGAACACGGATCACATCGCGTGAGTAGGCTATACCCTAAATCTAAGCGAATAGCAGTCTACTCCACACCGCAAATATAGCAATAACGGCACAGCAAAATTATGTTTGATTTTATCCAGCTGATGAATGATAAAAAAATAAAAACATTGACAGCCAATTAGAATCAATCCTGCTTTAAAAGGCTTGAGCACTTAAAGTGACATGACATGGGGGTTGGTTGGCATACTTTTCACTCTCTGTCATATTTCTCAGTCATGCTATATGTTAAAATAGTCTAACCAGTAACAACTGAAAGGTTAAGATCTCAGCTAATCAACAGATACATAAATGTTCACAATTGTTTTTTTTAAATTCATCATTAAAGTCATGTTGTGCACTTGTGACAACCAGCAGCATGGGGATTATTTGGCACAGATGCTATAGTTACAAAGAATGAGGTGACAAATATAAAGAACTTGAGCATTTATACTTAGAATACACTAATATAGTTATCTTTATAATTAACGTTCTTAGTGTTAACAGGCCTTAATAGTGTTACTTCACGGCCAATTTCAAGAGTATTTTTGTATTTTCAAGATACAAAATACTGTATTTGTATTTAAATACATTTTCCCACACAGTATATTGTAGGCCTATTTGTATTTAAATAAATTTTTCCACACAGTATTTTTTATTTTAAATATATTTTGATGTATTTATGCCCATCTCTGTCAGCTGGTTTGGACACTAATATAGTTATCATTATAGTTATCTTTATTGTTATGTTGGTGTGAATGGGCCTTTATAAGTCATATAAAGGGTTAACCTTCACACCACCCTCAAAAAGCCTCTCAACTTATTCATCATGTGCTTTCAGCTTTAGTTCAGGTTCTCATGTGTGTAAAACATGTCATTATTAGCCTACCCCAAATTAAAGTGTAAAAAAAAGATATGCATTCTATTGGTATTTTATAGGAGACCTCTGCATGTTTAAAATGTTAGCTTTATTAAACTTTAGACTATTGCGAAAGTCATTGAACTCATCTTTTGCGGCAAGGTTTATGACAACACCCAAAAGATAAAGACTTGCAAGTCTGTGATAATGAGAAATAACCGAACTTAGTCCTCAACACCCAAGGTTTTTCTTTTTCTTTCTTAATTATTCATTCCGATTTGATCCACCTTAAACTAGCCAGCTGAGACCACCCTCCTCTTTGAGACTTCAGATACGCTCAATTGGTTACATAACAGGCTGATTTCAATGAGGTGGCTGCAGGGAAATCTGCTCTAACTATTAAGAACAGAAAAACATTACTGTGGCTTTTTATTTTTATTTGTTTATTTTTTATGAGACCATTTTGAGACCTTCAGATCATCTTCAGTTAAAAGGTAAGATTTATATTTGTGTCATAAGTGTCAAGTTTGCAGCATATGTTTAGACTGGTGTTTGTCTTTGCGTCATCTGCCGGCATATTTTTCTTAATGAATAAATGCAGCACATTCATGCCAAACATTTGAAGGATTCCTGGAATAGCTTATTAAATATGCATATCACAATTGACGTGGAGACACTAGTGTAATGTTGTGTCTTTTTTAATAACTGTGTGTATTTGCTTTTTATCATTCCATGTTTCCTGTGCAGACCGACAGCATGGCCAAGCGTGTGGCTGTGATTGGAGCAGGCAGCTCTGGGCTGACCGCCATCAAATGCTGTCTGGATGAAGGGCTGGAGCCAGTGTGTTTTGAGAGCAGTGATGGTATTGGAGGACTCTGGAGGTTTAAGGTTTCATTTTTAACATTTAATGTCTGAAATGTAAACAGCTTAATAATAAAGTTGAAGCGTGTCGTTTCTATTCTATCTGTGGTACCACACGATAAAAAAAAAAGAAAATAAAAAAAAAGACAAAGACTGATATAATGACAACTGACAGTAAGACGAGACTTGACAAGCAGGTTTAAACATACAAGGGATATTTGGCAATCAAAAAACTACTCAACAATAAAAATGGCAAAGGACTACAAAACATGGCGCAGAACAGGAAATAACAAAAGTCCACACAAGACCAGGGTAGACAGTAATATTATGAAATATGTTTTACAATTTAAAAGAACTGTTTACTGTTTGGACATATTTTAAAATGTAGTTTAATTCTGTGACATTAAAGCTTAATTTTCGGCATCATTAATCCAGTCTTCAGTGCCACATGATCCTTCAGAAATGATTCTGATATTCTTATTTGCTGCTCAAGAAACATTAATTATTATCAATGGTGAAAACAGTTGTGTTGCTCATAGTGGAAACCGTGATGCATTTTTTTCAGGATTCTTTAACTCTTTAAAGAACAACATTTATTTGAAATAGAATTTTCTCTGTGACATTATAAATGTCTTCACTCACTGAAAAAAAAGGTGTGTTGAATTTACATGATTTAATCATGTACATCGGTTCCACATGAATCAATTAAGTTAAACAAACATAATTTGTTCACATAACTTCAACATCATGGAATTAAGTAATTTTTAAGTAACCCAATTGAGTAGTCTCAAAATGATTTTAATATGGCTCCCTAAAAACAGTGCACAGGGGGGCTTGAGACCCTGCCTACTGTACTAACTAGCTTTCATTCTATTAGCCAGCAATAGCACATAATGAACATGTCAAGTGTTAAGTATGAAATGCTCTTTAATGACATGAGCTGTATCAGTCCACAGCCTAAGCAATTGCTCCACTCTTCTCCACTATGGTAACCCAGTGTAATTTAAATGGTTCTAATTATTCCAACATAATTAAACATTAAACACTATTAAACAATATAAAGTCTACCCCTTGTCGAATTTTGCCCAAAACACTTAAAATAACACTTAAGTTTAACAATGTTTCTCTTCTCGTCAAGTCCCAAGCAAAGCATGCTGGGAACGACAATTTCAGCAAAAAAAATTTGAGTACTTAATTGGTTCACATTCACCCAAAATAATGTAATCTAGTAGCTTGCACATTTTAGAGAATTACATTAATCGTAAGCAAAGAAATCACGTTTAGAAGAGAAACACAATTTTGTTGCGTAGATCACAAATAATATGATTAAGTAAATTGGACAATATGCGTTTTCCTGTTCTTTCAGTGCTGTCACTTTAATCAACGCAATGCAGTCTTACTGAAGAAAATTAATTTCTTTAAAAAAAATTGTCTGACTAAACCCAAACGTTGGAACAGAAGTGCATATTCAATAATTAAATAATATAATCATTGTTATTATGAATTGTTAATATACCATTGTTATTATACCATTTAAATTGTTCTTAATTGTTTCTTTCTTGATGTTTTAAATGTTTTTTTCCATTTATTATTATTATTATTATTATTATGTTTTTAAAGGCACAATATGTAAGTTTTTTGATAAAATGTCCAAAAACCACTAGAACAGTGTTATATATTTTGTTAACTTGTGTACTTACATTATCCCGGATGTTTCCAAGAATGTTTAAATCCAGAGAAATAAATAATTTTAACCAGGACATGGACTGTGTCCATGCGTCTCCTATCAGTGACGTCATACCTGCCTTTCCGGTTTTATTTTGTAGAAACCATGAAACCACCATGTTTTATTAGACAAAGGAACAACAGTTTGGATACATACACTCAGTATGCATACACATACACCCAGTATGCGTCAGTCCTGTAGGCGAAAATGTCTTGTTGATGCTAGAGGTCAGAAGAGAATGGGCCAACTGATTCAAGCTGATAGAAGAGCAACTTTGACTGAAATAACCAGTCGTTACAACCGAGGTATGCAGCAAAGCATTTGTGAAGCCACAACACGCACAACCTTGAGGCGGATGGGCTACAACAGCAGAAGACCCCACCGGGTACCACTCATCTCCACTACAAATAGGAAAAAGAGGCTACAATTTGCACAAGCTCACCAAAATTGGACAGTTGAAGACTGGAAAAATGTTGCCTGGTCTGATGAGTCTCGATTTCTGTTGAGACATTCAGATGGTAGAGTCAGAATTTGGCGTAAACAGAATGAGAACATGGATCCATCATGCCTTGTTACCACTGTGCAGGCTGCTGGTGGTGGTGTAATGGTGTGGGGGATGTTTTCTTGGCACACTTTAGGCCCCTTAGTGCCAATTGGGCATCGTTTAAATGCCACAGCCTACCTGAGCATTGTTTCTGACCATGTCCATCCCTTTATGACCACCATGTACCCATTTCTGATGACTATTTCCAGCAGGATAATGCACCATGTCACAAAGCTTGAATCATTTCAAATTGGTTTCTTGAACATGACAATGAGTTCACTGTACTAAAATGGCCCCCACAGTCACCAGATCTCAACCCAATAGAGCTTCTTTGGGATGTGGTGGAACAGGAGCTTCGTGCCCTGGATGTGCATCCCACAAATCTCCATCAACTGCAAGATGCTATCCTATCAATATGGGCCAACATTTCTAAAGAATGCTTTCAGCACCTTGTTGAATCAATGCCACATAGAATTAAGGCAGTTCTGAAGGCGAAAGGGGGTCAAACACAGTATTAGTATGGTGTTCCTAATAATCCTTTGGGTGAGTGTATATAGACATTTATAAAACTAATTATTGTGCATTAATACAGAATTTTATCCGTCATACAATATGTTTTAAAATTAATTGCATGCCATTTAGCAACACAATCCATCCAGCATTTATTAATATGATATTCTAATATCGATCTAGCTTACTGCAGTGTGCAACAAGTGTCTCATAGCGAACGCTAAAGTAATGTTATCACATAATTTTCAACACACTCAAATGTAATAATGATCAACATTATTATATCGATATCTAATATGATCAACAGCGCTGCGTCACCCCACATACACTTGACCGGAAGAAGCGGAAGTGGACATCTGCGGCATAATGACATCTGCTGAAGCGGACATCTGCAGCTCTAATGCTTTTAACTGCCATTGGTCAACAAACAGATAGCCCCACCTCAAAATATTGCAAACAATATTGGAGTCTGTTTTGTTTTGTTTGTAATAATAATTCAAATGGCTTACTTATAGTTACGCATATTAAGATGGGATAGGAGACAGTATCTTTACATTAACTTCACCTTTAGATAAAATGTTCAGTTCATTGACCGTGTCCCCCTGTTCATTCACAGGACAAACCCGAGGCAGAACGTTCCAGCATTTATCGTTCTCTCACAGTGAACACCTCTAAAGAGATGATGTGCTATAGTGATTTCCCTGTGCCGGATCATTACCCAAACTTCATGCACAACACTCTGATCGTGCAGTACTATAAGCTCTATGCTGAGCACTTCAATCTGCTCAAGCACATTCACTTTCAGGTAATTACCACAATGACATCACATCCGCTGAGATTTCATCAAGAAAGATATGTATCTTGATAAGATATGTTTCCATCCATATTGGTCTTGGAATAACATTCATTTAATCTAAGAGATTTTAGGGTTAGGACTTTCAGGAGGATTTTTCACATTATTGCAAATGTGTGTTTATAAGAATCATTCCTTTTATAAAGTTGACATGTAGCATTTCAACTCTTTGTGGTTTTGTGTATTTCAGACCACAGTTAGCAGTGTGAGGCAGAGGCATGATTTTTCTGACTCAGGGCAGTGGGAGGTGGTGACCGCAGACAGAGATGGACAAGAGGAGAAGCATGTGTTTGACGGGGTGCTTGTGTGTACAGGACACTACACACAACCCATCAAACCCGTCACAGACTTCCCAGGTGATCTGTTCATATGATTACAGAATGTTATGTAAATTGCTTTCCTGTGCCGCAATCAGCACTGTGTGTAATACTAATTCCCTTTATGGCTCTATACAAGAAGCATCAATATATTTGGTAACACTTTATTTCACTTCTACTAACTATAAGTAACTTTGCACCTACATGTCAACTATCATTCATAAGAGTTATTCGACTGTCTGTTGATGTTATGCTAGGTACTTATCTGCTAATATGTTGATGCTTGATATGTTGATGTCCCCCAACAGACATTCTACTGATGATAAGTAACTTTGCAACTACATGTCAACTTACTAACCCAAACCCTAACACCTAAACCTAACCTTAGTTGCAAAGTTACTCATAGTTAGTATGTCTAAAGTGGACCATCAAAATAAGTTTAACCATATATGGTATACCATTTACTGTAATTTTGTCTACTACAGGTATTGATACATTCCCAGGGACAGTAATTCACAGTTGGGAATATAAGGACCCTAGTCCTTACTTTGGGAAGAGAGTTGTGATCGTTGGGATTGGGAATTCTGGTGGAGACATTGCTGTGGAGCTTAGCCGAGTGTGTGAGAAGGTGTCTAATATACTTTGTAATATACACCATTTTCTCTAGTTTTAGATTCTCAGCAGGGTCAAAATAAACACATATACACTTACATATTATTTATATAATGAATTAAGAATTTCAAATGAGTAAAAAAAAACTAGAGCTTTATAAAACATTATGTTTTGAAGTTCAAATGCACTCTGGTCTATTCACTAATTCAGTTTTCCTTTCTCACCCTACTTTGGTCTCCCTATTCCTTGCTTAGACGTTCCTGAGTACCCGTAAAGGGGCGTGGGTCGTAGGTCGCATGGTCGGTAAAGGGCTTCCTCTAGACATGACGATGGTTAGACGAGTTCGAGATCTGATTTACTGCCTCCTGCCTAGATCTCTGCTCAACTGGATTGGCGAGAGAAGCCTCAATCAGAGATACGACCACAAGCTGTATGGACTACAGCCTATACACAGGTGAAGGGCCAAAACTTTGTTATCGTTGGGGATTAAATTAAAGCCTTGTGAGTTCATTTAAAAATTACTTTATCATTCACAGTGACCTCTGCCCATATTTTGTGATTCTAGAATCCTTGACCAGAGTACTGTTATCAACGATGACCTCCCAGGGCGCATTCTGGTAGGAGAATTGGTGATGAAACCAAATATGCAGAAGTTCCAAGGCTCAACGGTTGTCTTCGATGATGGGACTGTTGAAGAGAAGATTGATGCAGTGATCTTATGCACCGGATATGATTATACATTTCCCTTCCTCCCTGCCTCCTTAAACTCTGGTGCTGATGGAGATCTGAAGCTCTACAAAAGAATCTTTCCTCCATCTCTAGAGTGTCCGACACTGGCCATCCTGGGCCTGCTGCAGACCAGAGGGCCGATCATGCCAGCTGTAGAACTGCAGGCTCGCTGGGCCACCAGGGTCATCGCAGGTACTGAGTAAACATGACAAGTCATGAAAAATTATATTAACAGTTATAGAAGAAACAAATATAAAATTCATAATCATTAATCATATTTATATACAGTATTGGGGAAAGTTACTTTTAAAAGTAATACATTACAATATTGTGTTACTCCCTTTAATGGAAGCATATGGGTAGCAATATTTAATTTGTTTGAAATGTAATATGCAAAATGGCAGTGTATTTCTGTATTTATATTTACATTTTCCATATCAAATGTGCATCGTTTGGAGCAAAATGCTAATTCATATTCAATAATATAATTTAATAATATATAATATAATAATATAATTAGCTATTTCCTACTTTTTCAATTCCACATTACATTTCTCTACTTTCATAGCGGGATATTTAATGAAAATGCAATCGTGTCTCTAAACTGAGTGTAAATGCAATTAAGAAAAATAACATTTAAATGTATTTATTTTTTTATTTATTAAAAAAATAAATAAACAAAAATATCTAAAATCTTTTCCTTAAAGGTGCAGTATGTAACTTTTCCGTCCACTAGAGGTCGCCTATTCAAAATAAAGGCGTAGTTTGATGACACCAAGCTTGAGCACAGAATCTTGGGACATGTGGTCTTCACCTCACAGCCGGTGGAAAAGAATCAGGATAGGACTCGGGCAGAAATCATGTTCATGGATGCGATTATTAGCGTTACTGTAGTATGAAGCAGAGCAGGACCGAGTGTTGTGGGAGCTGAGCAAGGCCGCTGGAGCGATTGTTAATAAGATGAATGCAATATGCGCCTCGCAAGCAGCAGAACTTTTATTATGCCACAGTCGCCGGTGCCATTTCCGCTTTTCCGGTCATGAGTATGAGGTAACGCAGCTCTGTTTATCATATTAGATACATCTGAGTGTGTTAAAAATGATGTTATGTCGTTACTCTGTGCGTTCGCTCGGCGGCTGCTATGACACTTGTTGCACACTGCAGTAAGAGTAAAGCATTTCTGCAAAATAAAACCAAGGGTAACGCAGATATAACGCAATTGACAGGCGACACCCTCACCGTCCCGGTTCCTTGGTTAAAATGGCAATTTTCTCATGATTTACAAACAGTTGGAAACATTTGGGATATTGTAAGTAGTAACTGAACAAAAGTAACTGAACAAAATATATAACACTGGCCTAGTGGTTTTTGGATAACAAAAACAGTTCACTTCTTTCACACCAAAAGTGAAATGTATAAACCTCAGGCTGAAGGAAATGCAGACTCCTGTACTGTAGAGGGTGCAGCTCAAACAAACCTTTCAGCTGTGCCACCATTTCTTACTTTTGTTGATTTCTCTCAACATGGGGACAGGAAATAGCCTGACAAGCCAGATCCACATTAAGATGTTGGGTCTGGGAACACACCTTTGGCAGGGCTCAATCTGGGGGGCGAGATAAACGGTTGTCTTTCAGATTCCCTCTGCACACAATAGGCTAGCGCTACAACCAACCAGAGCAACGAAGAAGGTGAAGCGGAGCTAGTTGATGGATTAAACTTTTGCCGTATCCGGTCGGCAAAACTCAGAACACATCTTCCTTTTTTAAGAATGTCTTCAGTGCCGTTCTTTGTTCATTTCTCAAAGAAAAGCTTAACTCCAAGTCTTCCAGAGTCGTGGCCAAAGCCGATTCGAAAGACCACTGTTCACCAGCTTCTTTGTTTTCAAGTAGCATGCGGAACCGCCGCAACTCTGCCGTCATTATGTTAAGCCCGCCCACCGACTCTATACACGATGTGATTGGCCTGACTAGAGTTTGTTTTTTTCCAGCTCACAAGCCAACGGAGAGTTGCTAGATGCCCTGGCTCCAAATTATATTTGCTGCCGCTAGGGTGCGTCTAGATTTCTAGGCTACACAGGAGACAAAACAAAGTAACTTGCATTACATCTTTGAAAAAAAGTTACTCAGATATTTTGATGTGAATTTAAAAGTAATGCATTACTTTACTAGTTACTTGAAAAAAGTAACAAGTTACAAGTAACTTGTGTTACATGTAATGCATTAGCCCCAACATTGTTTTTTATTAATGCAGCTTCTTTCCAGAGGCTGTATGACTAGGAACTTAGTGACTGATCTCTTATATTTATACTTATTATCTCATTATCTTTGTCATAATGTTGCTCTGGTTTAATATGCTAATATGCACTGCTTTTTAAAGACATGTTGCTTAGTTATTTATTAAAGGCACAGTATGTATGATTTTTTATTAAAATATCCAAAAACACTATATCAACGTTATATATTTTGTCAACTTGTGTACTTACATTATCCCAAATGTTTCCAAGAATGTTTAAATCTAGAGAAATAGGCAATTTTAATCAGGACAAGGACCATGTCCGTGCATCCCCTATCAGCGACGTCATACCTGCCTTACCCTCGATTTCTGCTTTTATTTTGAAGAAACCATGGAAACACCAAAGACGCTTTAATATATTACATGTTTTATTAGACAAGGGAACAACTGTTTGGATATACACTCACCTAAAGGATTATTAGAAACACCATACTAATACTGTGTTTGACCCCCTTTCGCCTTCAGAACTGCCTTAATTCTACGTGGCACTGATTCAACAAGGTGCTGAAAGCATTCTTTAGAAATGTTGGCCCATATTGATAGGATAGCATCTTGCAGTTGATGGAGATTTGTGGGATGCACATCCAGGGCACGAAGCTCCCGTTCCACCACATCCCAAAGATGCTCTATTGGGTTGAGATCTGGTGACTGTTAGTACAGTGAACTCATTGTCATGTTCAAGAAACCAATTTGAAATGATTCCAGCTTTGTGACATGGTGCATTATCCTGCTGGAAGTAGCCATCAGAGAATGGGTACATGGTGGTCATAAAGGGATGGACATGGTCAGAAACAATGCTCAGGTAGGCCGTGGCATTTAAACGATGCCCAATTGGCACTAAGGGGCCTAAAGTGTGCCAAGAAAACATCCCCCACACCATTACACCACCACCACCAGCCTCCACAGTGGTAACAAGGCATGATGGATCCATGTTCTCATTCTGTTTACGCCAAATTCTGACTCATCTGAATGTCTCAACAGAAATCGAGACTCATCAGACCAGGCAACATTTTTCCAGTCTTCAATTGTCCAATTTTGGTGAGCTTGTGCAAATTGTAGCCTCTTTTTCCTATTTGTAGTGGAGATGAGTGGTACCCAGTGGGGTCTTCTGTTGAATGTTGATGTTTTTCCCTTTTCACACCATTCTTTGTAAACCCTAGAAATGGTTGTGCGTGAAAATCTCAATAACTGAGCAGAATGTGAAATACTCAGACCGGCCCGTCTGGCACCAACAACCATGCCACGCTCAAAATTGCTTAAATCACCTTTCTTTCCCATTCTGACATTCAGTTTGGAGTTCAGGAGATTGTCTTGACCAGGACCACACCCCTAAATGCATTGAAGCAACTGCCATGTGATTGGTTGATTAGATAATTGCATTAATGAGAAATTGAACAGGTGTTCCTAATAATCCTTTAGGTGAGTGTATTTAGACAGAAGACAGAAATAGACAGAAATCTAATTATTGTTATATAGCTCAACAAATTTATTCTTATTGTTTGAATCAAATTTTCTTGATTTTGAGAAAAACACTATTTTATCTAGTGGCTAACATAGCATAATCATATGCAGCTTCATTTTTAGTAACTGTAATACAGCATTTTCTCTGTCATACAATATTTTGCATGCCATTTAGCAACGCAAGCCATCCAGCATTTATTAATATGTTCAATTCTAATTTCGATTTGCAGTGCGCAGTGTTGGCAAAGTTACCCTATATAAAATGTCATGCAACTGATTACTTTTTGATTACTTTTCTAATTTCCAGCACTGAAACACATTTATCACTTGTCAGTGGCAATGTGGATTGATGTAATTGGCAGACAATCAAAAGCACCAGAATAGCATTGCCTTACTAAACGCCCTTTAAATGGCAGGAGGCACTGTGCACATCAAAAACAGGCAAAGCAACAAATTAATATTATTCAATATATCCTAGCTTTTTACAGAAAATATTCAAATGTAACCCTCTTTGTAAGCATAAACATTTTCATAAGTAACTGTAATTTAATTACACATTTTTCTCAGTAACTGTAACTGATTAGTTACTTTTATTTTGTAATTAAATTACGTAATCTAGTTATATGTAACTAGTTACTCCCCAAAAGGTACTCCCCAACATTAGCAGTGTGCAACCATAGACTGTAAAAAAACGGACGTAGTGGTCCCCGTAGGTTTCTGAAGAGCATTTTTGAAGCCTTAAGTCGGCCGTCGCCATCTTGGCAGCGTGTCACTCCCAGATAACTGAAAATGGGCAAAGAGGCGGGACATGGGTTGAGCTGAGGTGCCTGGTTGCTGAAACCAAACCCTCCTAGCTCAACCATAGTTGCAATCCACCTGTCACTCAAGTGGCCATTCCCTTAATTATGCAGAAGTTTAAGGCTTAATCTAATTTAAACTTTTGAGTTATAAAAAAAATTCACAAGCTGTCTTGAAGGGAAGAATTAGCTGTATAGACCAAGACCACTTTTTGTACCAGGCTGTAAACATTATTATTATTTTATTTTTAATTAAAGCTGGGCATTTTAACATGGAGCAGATACAGATTTGGCTCCCTTTTGGAGCCTGTCTCTTAACAAAGATTAATAAGCACTGTAAAGATTTATTGCAAATTGTTAAAGTTAGTTAGTACATTATGGAACCTTATTGTAAAGTGTTACCAATAAATCTCTCTCTCTCTCTCTCTAATATATATATATATATATATATATATATATATATATATATATATATATATATATATATATATATATATATATATATAATGAATAAAAACACGTTTCCACGTTTTTTCATGACCTTCTTATATGATTTAATAATTGATTATGTTTTGAAAACTTTTTTTGTGTATTAATTCTGCTTCTCTTCAAGGACTAAACCGTCTTCCTCCAGCTGATAAAATGGATAAAATAATTGAGAAGGACATTAAAGCATTTTTAAAGCGGTAATTGTTTATTTACCTTGATGGTAATTCCAAATATATTTTGGTTTGACAATTAATCTGTGCTTGTTTTGAACTCTCTATCTCTACAGTTACCCCTGCCCTAAGCTGGCTGCCCTTCAAGTGGACTACATCCCATACCTAGACACCATAGCAAATGAAGTGGGCGTCTGTCCCAACATTGCTTGGCTGCTCCTGAGAGACCCTGCTGTGGGACTGAGGGTTTTCTTCGGCCCCTGTACTCCCTACCAGTTTAGGCTAAGTGGACCAGGGCATTGGAGAGGTGCCCGTCAGGCTATTCTTACCCAATGGGAGCGTGTGGCCAAATCCATGAAGACACGGCCCATTCCAGAACCTTCCTCCTCCCGTTTGTTTATTTGGCTGGGCCTGTCAGGAGGGGCTGTAGTGATTTTTGCCATTATGGCAATGCAAAAGAAGATCCCACTCTTCCTGAGAATCAAATCTTTTTCTTGTATCCCATAGACATCCCATATTCGATTTTTGGGTAGCTTTGTTTTGCATTTGCACTTTAACCTTATTATTCCTTTATCTAATTTTTGGAATTCATTATTATTTATAATACAAGTTAGATTTTAAATCCATTAATATTTGAAGGAAATTCAAATTAAACATAAGCATTGAGTTCTAAGAAGTCCACAATTTATGACAATTCTATGACAATCTCTGTCATAGAGCTGCACGATTAATTATTAAAGGATTGCAGTGTCAAATTCAAACTCCCATGTGATCTTATTCCTAAATGTCAATGATCCTCCTGTGTATATTAAACCAAAAGAACACCGTGTCCGGAACATTCAGATCTGCATGGCACTGCCGCTGACCCAGAGAAAACATATTTTTTTTAAGAGCAGTTGTCTGAAACAGCTTTTTTTTTTTTTTATTTTCAACCACACAGTAGGCCTATCATTATTTCTGTATTACAAATATTCACATTATCACAGAAGTGGGATAAAAATGTATAGTTCGCATATAAACACTGATGCTTGTGATCAAAATAGAGCAAATCACCTTTCAAAGTAACTTGTCTCTTTAAATAACGATTGCATCATTGCAATGAATGTTCAAAAAATTTAAATGAATCATTCATTCAATTAATTCACAAGTGATTTGTTCAAAAACACTGATTCATCCAGTAATGAAACAATTGAAGTCTTTATGAGAGAGTCATTGAATCATTCTTTCAAATTAATTAAACATTTGTAACTAATCTGCCGCAATTAACCATAGACTGCATAAAACAATCGACGTAGTGTCCGTGATGTCACCCGTAGGTTTCTGAAGAGCATTTTTGAAGCCCAAAGTGGGCGGAGCCGGCCGTCATCAACTTGGCAGCAAGTCACTGCACGTCACTCCCGGATAACTGAAAATGGGCAAAGACACACACGTCATGTGGAGCAGACAAACAGCTAGTAGCCTAGTGACAGCAGTGGCAATCCACCTGTCACTCAAGTGACCACGCCCTTAAATATGCAGCACTTTAATGCTTAAAGGATTAGTTCACTTCAAAATGAAAATGATCATTTACTCATCCAAGATGTTCATGTCTTTCTTTCTTCAGTGGAAAAGAAATTAAGGTTTTTAAGGAAAACATTCCAGGATCTTTCTCCATATAATGTACTTCAATAGCAGCCAAAATGTTGAAGGTCCAAATCAATGCAGTTTCAAAGGGCTTCGAATGGCTTTAGAGGGCTCTGCGCGATCCCAGCTGAGGAATAGGGTCTTATCTAGTGAAACCATCAGTCATTTTCTAAAAAAAATAAAAATGTATATACTTTTTAACCTAAATTGCTCATCGTGCGTTGCTCTACGACACAGCACGGATTGCACAATCACGGCGGAAAACGGTCACGCTAGACGTAGGTGGAAGTTTATATATAAGAAATCAACTGGGAGGATTTTGTTGAAATCAACAAATGACACACACATACTGCCCCAGTTAACTTACACATTATATATATATAAAACAATAAAACAAAGCATTCCAGAGACCCCCCTCTCCGAACCCTGAACCAATCATAAAAACTAATCAATGGACCCAAAGGGCCATAAGAGATACTTCGCCTGCCTCATTCCCTCTCCGAGACCCAGGGGTAAGAACCCCTGTAAGGAACTCTCACACATGAAACCAAATGTTATCTGGAAACAAAGGTGCGCCGAACATCAAAGAAGGACACTCTTTGCCTACCCCCTCCCTGTCGGTCGACACAGTCCAGAGACACTGAATAACACACCAAAAGCTTTCCCAGGACTTTCACAAACCTCTGAATTCAATGTGAGTTGATCCACCCAAACGATGCTTTAAACATATACCAAGGTATTATATGTATTTTTATGTAACCTGTGAAGGTTATGTACCACATGTGAATCTTGATTATCTCCTACTCCAATCATGGGAATGGTATGCTGTGATATCTGTGTGATAGATAAATGATTTCCATCACTTTGAGGCAAGGTAAATTTGTGTAAAATGCCCTGAAATCACTATGAAAGTTGGTTTCTTAAAAGTGTTTAACCAAACTCGCAAAGAATGCCAGCACTTGATAATTACGTAGACATTATGCTAATGATATGCCGACACAGCCGAAGTGGGCGTAAGACACGCCCAAAACAACAGCCGATTGGTTGGTGACATTTCCAAGGCCTTTCTCCGTGCAGCCGCGCACCGAGACTCAGAGAAACTCCCGTCGCGTAGCAACCAGCTAACGCTATCCAGGATTCGGCTTTACCCGCAGGACCATCTTTCCGTCCCTCCTAACACAACAACTGACTACCAGCCGAGCAACGCCGTCCTCAGACACTCTCTGAAAGAACCATATATGGCTCGAGAGCCATTTCCGAACAGACTGAGGAAAATCAACCCATAGCAACGCGTTATGGCAACGCCTCAGACCGACTGATATGTAAAAATAAACCGAAATGTTTTGACTTTTGAGCCGTTGCCATGTTATTATATCAAATTTATTTAGTTTTATTGACCACAAATATTATCATTGATATTTGTCTGAGAGGGGCACTTTTGATTAATTCTGAAAAAGGGCATCCCTCCTCCTCTTCTGTGTAAATCCCTCCCCCTAAAATGTAGATAAATTACAGTGTAAACTGTTTTAGTTAGACTTGATGACTACAGCGCAAGTTCTCAATAAAGAATCCTGCTGAAGATATATCCAAGTCTCCTGGTCTCTGCTTCAACGAGGAAAAGAGTTTCCAACAGTGTCAGTGAAATCTGCTCTAACTATTAAGAACAGAAAAACATTATTGTGGCTTTTTTAACTCTGAGGGCTTGAGACCATCTTCAGTTAAAAGGTAAGATTTATATTTGTGTCATAAGTGTCAAGTTTGCAGCATATATTTAGACTGGTGTCTGTCTTTGCGTCATCTGCCGGCATGTTTTTATAATAAATGCAGCACATTCATGCCAAACATTTGAAGGATTCCTGGAATAGCTTATTAAATATGCATATCACAATTGACATAATGACACAAGTGTAATATTGTACACTTTTTTAATAACTTTTGATGCTTTTGCTGTGTGCATTTTAACAAGACCATATGTGTTTGTTTGTTTTTTTCTTCATCGTTCCATGTTTCCTATGCAGACTGACAGCATGGCTAAACGTGTTGCTGTGATTGGAGCAGGCAGCTCTGGGCTGACCGCCATCAAATGCTGTCTGGATGAAGGGCTGCAGCCAGTGTGTTTTGAGAGCAGTGATGACATTGGAGGACTCTGGAGGTTTAAGGTTTAAATTTTTTACATTTAATGTCTGAAATGTGAACAGCATAACAACAGGGCCTCAAACTCTGGAGCTGAAATATTGAAATCGGTTATTTGGCATACAGGGGCTAGGGCGGGCCAAGCTTCTGATTGGATGGATCCCGAGTGCGCACAGAAAGCCGCGTCTAGACGATTCGCTTTTTCTTCTCATGTTAATGCGTCATTTCTTGAGAATGGACGTTTCTGTTATTTTTGCACTAAACTATGCGATCTGAAGGGTTTTGAGCGCTCTCTCCCGTCTCACTGCCATAGCGGGGCAGAAATATCAACAAAATGTGTGAAAAAATCTATTTCATGAGTTTCTGTTCTTTATATTTTTAACATAGGCCTATAGCTATCCATGATATATGAGTTATCATCATACAAGCAACAGTGCTGTCTTTCCGAACATCTGTGACAACAGTTCAGAAAAATATAAGTTACTGAGTAACTTCCATAGACATGTTCTGTTCTTGCTCTTGCTCAAAGATCCTCAGATGAGTAAATTATTTATTTAGGCTATCATTCATAAATATACAGTCATTTGCTAAGTTAAATAAATTAGCACTTTGAAGGAATCGGTTGAATGAAGGATTCAACTCACTCTTTAAGACCTGCTGGCGGTTTTAGTTTCAGGTTTTTTTTTTTTTTTTTTTTTTCCTGTGCAGACTGAGTAGGTAGACTATTATTGAATGATTTACTAGCTACTAATTACATCTTCAACAGTGTAATTATATTACTAAAACTCTCTTTCTAAAAATATTACATTAGTTATTAACTACTTTCTAAATCCCATATCAACCTCGACCAGCTGAACAATATAAAGATAGATATGAAACTGCTCTTTTAATTCTTTCAAATAAATAATATAAAATTGCATAAACTATTCTTGAACTGACCAAAGTATTTAAACGGAGAAGGTTACAATACATTTTAACATAAGATGTGAAATTTTGATGTTAAATCCACTATTGTTTTATATAGAATTGTTGTAGTCTATACAGTATTCAATGGAATCACATCAGAAGTAACTAGTTAAATTAAAAATAAATTTGAGTAATTCCTTACTTTACTTTTGAAGGAAAAGTATATTACAGTAATTAATTAGTTAGTAATGCATTACACCAACACTATATGCAACTGCAGTGTAAATCATTCATGCCGCATCTGAGCTGCACTTTATTTGATAGATGTTAAAAGTCCAAACCGAATGAAAATGCTCCATATAAACACCTCAATCGGAATAAAAATGCCCGAACCGAATGAAATTGTAATCGGTTTGAGAGCGATGGGATAAACCTTTTCATGAACCGATCAAACGAAAGATTCCACCATGTAAACGACCTGACCCGATTACTGTGAGTGTACGTCCTTCTGTGACGTTATCGACGGCGCGCCTCCACCACAGTAGGCTATAATGTTGACGAGAGGAAAGTTAATTTTTTTAAGTGTTAAACTTTTTATTTCGTAACAAGTTATGAAGATAATGTTGGAATAATGACACAGACATAACCTGGCTACGCCATCTCGTCCGACAGCGTTTGTCCCAGGCACTTTCTACTTCAGCTGCGCCTGACAGAAGAATGTATTTTTCTGAGGTGTTTCTTACAGCAACACCAGATCGGTTTAGATAACGTCTCATGTAAACTGCCCACAGAATCGATTTTAATCGGAATGACATACAAGTGTGCATGTAAACGGGGCTATTGTTATTTCAGGGTTTTGATCTTCTCTCGACTGAGAGACACATCCTTTATTTTATTGTATTATAATGCCTATTTAAGATTACCTCTAAACTTTGATTATAGGCTAGGCATGATGCATAATTGTTCTAGGAACCTCAAAGCATATTTAAATGGTGTATTTTGTGCTACTCTATAATGAAGTTCTAGTTGTGGTCATTTGTAGCATAGGTAAGGCCCAAACATAACTCAAGCCCAGGGACCCCAGACCCCTCAGTCCTGCTCTGATTCTATTTATTTGTGTATATATGTATATGTATATATCATTTTATTATTATTATTCATTTATTTATTTTTGGTGGTAGGGCCAGTGAAATTTTTGTAAAAGTAAAAATCTGGACCAGAATGAACCTGTAGTAAAGCTCCTTTGCATTGAGCCCTGTAAATATAGACAGTTCCTTTCAAAACCTGCCTCTTTTGTTATAAAATTAAGTTCTGTTATGGGGGAGAAATGTTAAAAGTCTGGGCCCACCGGGCAATTCACTTGGCCTGCATCTCAAAGCTGGAGCCGGGCCTGCTTAACAATAAAGGTGAAGTGTGTCGTTTCTATGCCATCTGCGGTACCACATGGAAAAACAATTACTGATGTAATGATAATTGACAATAATTTTTAGCACACTGCAATCTAAACCAGTGGTTTTCAAACCTGTTCTGGAGGCACCCCAGCCCTGCACATTTTGGGTGTTTCTCAAACGGAAGGCTGCATCTTACCGCGACTGCGTACTTCCTAGTCCTTCAGAGGAATGTAGGCTAGTGTCCTCCTCAGCAATTAAACGCTAGAATGAGACAGTCTAGTAAGTGCACATGGCACGTCATGCACGTTCCCGCCCCTGCGGTCATAAAGTGAAAATACTATTAAAACGTAATTTTGGAAAAATACTTTGTATTACAAATCTTTATATTAACTTGCTTCCTATTAATGCAATACAGTGAATGACACCCGTCTGTGGTCTCCCAGTGGCTTACATTATTGTCAGTTTAGTGTTAGCTATTAATTTACAGCAAAACAAAAGATAACATGCTTTCATGTCCGAAAACATTGTCTTACATTTCATAATAAACTCAGACAAGCTCAGTGCCAACTCATTTTCCATCAGTTTTCCATTTTCCAGTCATTTTTTCTCCTCCGGTTCCCTCAAATAAGCAAAGAGTAAGCACCTTAGACGACAGAAATGATTGTAAATGAGCATGAGCCCCGTACGGTCCGCCATGCTTTGTTTACATCTAGCTACCAAAATTCCTTGCGCTCAGCCAGTTTGGCGTGACTTTGCCTGGAACGCTACAAAGTCGTGAGTCATGGTTTGTCTTAACTTGAATGGCCTTAGGTGACGTTTGGAGAGTGACTTTTCTAAAACTACCCTGAAGAAGGCGAAGGAGCAGTCTACCCTTCCGTCGTTGTCAGTCCGTGTCTATGTTTGAATGGGATTGATAGAGACGGTAGACGACAGACCGGCGGCGATGTCATGGTAGGAACGAATACTTGCGGCGACGGCGTATGTGAGAAATTTATCCAAAATATGTACATCTAAACTAGGCACGTCGCCTTACAAGACGCCTGATATATACGTCATCGCCTTACTACAGAGAATTAATTATCTTACCTTTCCAACTCTCCCTAAAATGAAATAACTTTAATGACATACCCATGTACATAATTCCTTAAATCTACATTTGATATTGGAGAAAACTTTTTTGTGGAATTAATATTGAAACCACTGAGCATATCTTTTTTATTATTATTACTCAAAATAGTTTTGGTCTCAATTGTACAGTAAACTGTCATGTAGCCTATTAGTACATGTGTAAATCTCCTTGAATACAAACAAATTAAATTTGGTGTAGCCTACTTAAGAAAGATTGCTCACAATACTAGGCTACTTAATTAATAACCTATTTGAACTTAATTGCTAAATACTTTATTCATAAATGCAGATGTTTGAAAACCCTCCTTTCCTCATTTTACTAATGAACTTAAAGCTTTAGCTGCTTCACTTTGTACCCTTTCAAGTGAAAAAGCTACTACGGTAGCCAGTTTCTTCAATGAGCTAAGTGCAATAGCTCCTTAGTCCTTTACCCCTTGCAAGAACTTACTTCTCCATAAATGTTGTTCCTTCAATTATTATATCATTATTATTTATTTTAGCCAATTTATTTATTTTTAATTTATTTTCTTAATTTCATTTAATTCCTTGCCCTTGATTCGAGACTTCATTGCTGTTACTTATTGTAATTTGCCACTATGTCTGCCTTTTGAGTATTGTAAATTGTTAATATTGTTTTTTCAATGCCCAATTCGTATGTAAATGTCCTTATTTTTCCATTAAAACGCCTGATACATACATCGTTTCCATGTATGTCCTTCAAAAGCATTTAAAAGTTTACATTATAGTTGTTATAGGCTATTTCTTTTACAGTAATGAATTAACTTCCCAAAAAGTGGCAATAGTGTATACTACTTATAAGTTTATTTCATGTGCATATATAAGACTGTTGCGTTAGTGTTGAAGTGAAATGAAAATGTTTTGAACATTAAAGACATTTTCGTTTTTACTTGGACGATATAAAGCCCTATAAGAACCCTATAAGAGTTATTTTTTCTTTAATTTCATTTTCTTCAACATTAAATGACATGGAGAATAAGTCATTTTCTCCTAATAAGGACGTATATGTTGTATAGTGATGTGTACAAAATCTTTATCCACATTAGATAATTTATATAGCCTATGTGCTTTGTCGCACTTCTATGTTTGAAAAGCAGAAGCAAACAAGTAAAATAAGCTCTTCCGCTGCGTCAATGGCAGTGCCCATAGCATGAAATTGTTCTAATTTATTGATGTAGCCTACAGTTCATAACAGATAACCTTCATCTAAATCCAAATTTCTAAAAATTTTTGGGGCTACAGACCGTTCATGATTAGCTTCAGTGGCGTAACTTTAAGTAATGACGGACCCCAGTGCAGCCAAAAATATCATAACTATCTATAGGCCTACTGTAGCCTAAGACCTAAGAGCCTTTAATTCAAGAAATGTATTAAAAACAGAAGGAAGCTATAGTTTCGGGCTTACTCAAAGGCAGCAGAAACGGGCCAGTGGGTTCGTTACATGTCAATCCATTCCGACGTTCTTGTTTTGCTTCTTATTTATTAAATATACAGACAATCAGTTGATGAAACATTGATCAAAATTAAAATATCATTTATAAAAAACGAAATTCACTTTAAAGAAAGACTTTCTACAAAACAAAACTCAAAGAAGTGGTCAAAATCATGTCTGCATAATTAATTTAATTAAAAGTTTTCATAATTAACATAGAAGAAATTAATAAATAACATAATGGAGTAAACATAGCCTGTGAAACTAAATAGGCTATATGTTTTATTTAACCCTCTGGCTGACGAAGGCGCCGACGCGTTCTGATCACTGATCTATATGGATCATCAGTTCACAGTGGAAACAACTCATAATACTCTGTCATTTTTAGCCATCTACAGATAAGTGCGAGACATAATTATAAACTATAAAGTGTCTACTTTTATTTGTGTACACTCACAATAACAACAAAACTTTGTGCTTTTGTAAAATAAATAAAAATAGGGTGCGCTTTCAGCTGTCTCTGAAAGAATCTTTCTGAAACTGAAACGAATACTTATCACACAAAGAAAATGTCATCACACAAAAGAAAAGCTTTCTTTAATGTCTAAAGAAAGCTTGAAATTGATACTTTTAAATAAAACAATTCATATTTTAGAGTGAATTGTGGTGCACGCTGGTATAGAGCGGAATATTGAGCTTTTAAAGATCGTCAGTAAGCGGTAGAGCGTGACCGACGTGTGACGTTCCAACCTTAAGCCAGCGCATTTCATTTGTATCCCAATATCCTGTGGAGTCACTTCATCTCCCGCTTGCGATATGGGTATATATTTCCACCACAAATCCTTTAAATGTAAGGATATTCAGTGCAAAACAAGAATGAAAAATACTCTTATTTGTATGACCATATGTGTCTACCTTTCGTAGCCTATTAGGCCGTGGATTCAGGGAACATATGCACCCCACTCCAAGCACCGTCTTTATTTAAAAAATGTATTGTTAATTAAACGCAAAGTTTTTATTTTTGAAAGCATTTCTACATTCAGTTCATATTTCCAACAAACAAAAATCCAAGCCAAAATAACGAAGTGGTAAAGAGAACTTTTTTGGAGTTACTACCATGCAGATTCAAACATTTCGCCATAATGTCAAATCAAATGAAAGAATGAAAGTGATTCTGATAACACATATTTATTAAAACTCAGAAGAGCAACAAATCAAGAACAAGAAAACGGGAACAACACTCAGACCGAGACTCGGGATTTAGCTACGTTCACTTTTAATTAGCAGCACAATTAACTTCTTGTCGTGCAAAGCATAGCATAGGCTACAAAATAAATTATGTTATTGAAATATTGTAAAGTGGTCATATGAACTACACGAATGAACATTTCATTGCGAATTTAATAAACGGATTATAAATTTTAGTTTTTAAGTAGAAAATAATATTTATGTAAAGAGGTATAGTAAAATATATACTTCAACATTTCAACTTAAGTATTGCATACTCATAGGCACATAGGCTATATAAATTCTCTAATGTTGATAAAGGCATATTTTGTACACATCACTATACAACATATATATGTCGTCACAACATAACATATCTCGTTATACAAGAAAACTAAATAACATATCGTTATTACGACATAATTGAGTGGAAAAAATAGTAGCCTATGTGGAAAGTTGTTCACTAAAACATTATGATTACTCACTTTAGATAGCCTACTTTATTTGAACTAATTATTATTGCAAGAACTGACAAAAAAATTTAAAAATGTGTACCTTGAATGCAATGTAAGTCGCTTTGGATAAAAGTGTGCCAAATGCATAAATGTAAAATGTAAATGTAATCGTTACAGCCCTAGATAAAACGTTTGAATATGCACCTGCATTGTTTTGCATTTTGTGATTAAAAGACTATTTTCCAGTCATACATTTCGTCATTGTACATTTTTTGAAAATATAGGCTATTCAAATACTTTCTTGTCACCTTCTCCTGAAAAAACAATATAACGTATTGTCTGATATTGTGAGCTAGTGTATTCACCCATTGGTATGGTCAACTGTGTAACGTATAAATTCTTACCATCATCAAAAGTAAAAGCTTAGAATGACACATTACAGAATATTATGTTTATAGATTGTAATTACTGAATTTATGGGTTCATCTTTAAAGTTGTTGTTAATAATTGTAAAAATAAAATAGAATTGAAACTCTGATGGTGTATACTTTGCACATAGCCCTTAATCTCCAGGAGAAAGTGGGTGATTTATTATGTGTGAACAGTACATAGATGAAATACGAATTACAACTTTGTATACAATGCACAATATGTATCAAGAATAAATGAATTGTCATCAGAACACATAGGAAAGTAAAAGAAAAAAAGTTAACAATGGTTAATAAAAATAACAAAGTAGGGATAAGAAAAGCTAGAAAAAACAAGAGTAAGATATTACTTTATTGTGGTGGCAAAGTACTTCTCAATGAGGTGTCATGTCTGTGGTGCAAAGTTAGTGTCAGGTCTCTTGTGGCAACATACACTCACCTAAAGGAACACCTGTTCAATTTCTCATTAATGCAATTATCTAATCAACCAATCACATGGCAGTTGCTTCAATGCATTTAGGGGTGTGGTCCTGGTCAAGACAATCTCCTGAACTCCAAACTGAATGTCAGAATGGGAAAGAAAGGTGATTTAAGCAATTTTGAGCGTGGCATGGTTGTTGGTGCCAGACGGGCCGGTCTGAGTCACAATCTGCTCAGTTACTGGGATTTTCACGCGCAACCATTTCTAGGGTTTACAAAGAATGGTGTGAAAAGGGAAAAACATCTAGTATGTGGCAGTCCTGTGGGCGAAAATGCCTTGTTGATGCTAGAGGTCAGAGGAGAATGGGCCGACTGATTCAAGCTGATAGAAGAGCAACTTTGACTGAAATAACCACTCGTTACAACCAAGGTATGCAGCAAAGCATTTGTGAAGCCACAACACGCACAACCTTGAGGCGGATGGGCTACAACAGCAGAAGACCCCACCGGGTACCACTCATCTCCACTACAAATAGGAAAAAGAGGTTACAATTTGCACGAGCTCACCAAAATTGAACAGTTGAAGACTGGAAAAATTTTGCCTGGTCAGATGAGTCTCGATTTCTGTTGAGACATTCAGATGGTAGAGTCAGAATTTGGCGTAAACAGAATGAGAACATGGATCCATCATGCCTTGTTACCACTGTGCAGGCTGGTGGTGGTGGTGTAATGGTGTGGGGGATGTTTTCTTGGCACACTTTAGGCCCCTTAGTGCCAATTGGGCATCGTTTAAATGCCACGGCCTACCTGAGCATTGTTTCTGACCATGTCCATCCCTTTATGAGCACCATGTACCCATTCTCTGATGGCTACTTCCAGCAGGATAATGCACCATGCCACAAAGCTTGAATCATTTCAAATTGGTTTCTTGAACATGACATTGAGTTCACTGTACTAAAATGGCCCCCACAGTCACCAGATCTCAACCCAGTAGAGCATCTTTGGGATGTGGTGGAACGGGAGCTTCATGCCCTGGATGTGCATCCCACAAATCTCCATCAACTGCAAGATGCTATCCTATCAATATGGGCCAACATTTCTAAAGAATGCTTTCAGCACCTTGTTGAATCAATGCCACGTAGAATTAAGGCAGTTCTGAAGGTGAAAGGGGGTCAAACACAGTATTAGTATGGTGTTCCTAATAATCCTTTAGATGAGTGTATTTCTCAACGACGTTGGTGTCATGCATCTGTTGGGGCGACATACTTCTCAACGACGTTGGAGTCACGCATCTGTTGTGGCGACGTACCCCTTTTCTCACGTAAAAGTACACAACTGTCTACTTCGGTAGGTTATCCGTGGAACGGGATAATGAAGCTTCTTTGACGTGAACTCTTTTAATCTGCCGTTGTGCCAACACGCCTCTTCCAACTCACTGGAGTGCATTCGAAGGCAACAAGCAGAGGAACCTCACATCATCCGCCATTCGTTCGCTTTGCTCACGTCAACACATCAGCACGTTGAATCTGTCTCAGGAATAGCGTGCTAGGTACTCTAGATCCTCTCCCTTTTTATATTCTCAATTACCTCACCTCCTTGTGACGTTAAATAAAAAATAAAAAGTAATAACCAGTATTTCCAGTGGCTCTGCTACAGAGGTCTTTGGAGGTTTAAGGTGAGATATGTCTATCTGATTGGGATCAGTGAAGTAGAAAAGAAGGGGGCCAAGCACTGAACCCTGAGGCACAGTTCATTGCAGACCATCAATAAACAAGAAGCTGTAAGAAACTGATGCAGTTTGCTTCTTGTCTTTCCATCTTAGGAAAATCCAGATCCAGATTGTGCTAGCATTTACTACTCATTGATTATCAACACTTCAAAGGAGATGATGTGTTTCAGTGATTTCCCCATCCCTGCCCACTTCCCAAACTACATGCACAACTCCCTCATCATGGACTACTTCCGCATGTATGCTGATCACTTCCAGCTCAAACAGTACATCCGTTTCCAGGTCTGGCCTAAAAAGATTATGTGAAATGTGAAGCTAAAAATATACTGTACCTTATATTTATCTTAGGTTTTTGGGAATTCAGAGGTTCACAAATTCATGTTTTGTGTTTCTTAGACAAAAGTCCTTCATGTTACACCAAGGCCAGACTTCCCTCACTCTGGTCAGTGGGATGTAGAGACAGAATCCAAGGATGGCCAGAGAGAGAAGCAGGTGTTTGATGCTGTGATGGTCTGCACCGGTCACCACTGTCACCCTCATCTCCCTCTAAAGGACTTTCCAGGTGCAGTACATGTGATGGCTAAGCAAACATAGTCTGTGTGCAAAGTGCAGCAACATAAAGTCAATAATAGTCAAACTGGGACACTCATAGTCAACTTTAGTTGTACAAGAGTCATTAGGTCTTATCACAGCTCTTGTACAAATGTTGTATGATTAAGCAGAATCTCAGGCAGCAATATTGTTTATGATTAGTACGTTTTCAAGGTTTTTCAAAGAATGCAACAAACTTTTAAATTATTCAATAACAAATCAATGATTTTACTAATTAGTTAATGTTATTGTTTACAATATATACAAAATGTATATTTAATGGCAGACTTAATAAATTATATAGATAAGTTATATATTGAATTACATAACATATACTGCATCTGGAAAGTATTCACAGCATTTCACTTTTTCCACATTTTGTTGTTACAGCCTTATTCCAAAATTTATTAAATTCATTATTTTCCACAAAATTCTAGAAACAATACCGCATAATGACAATGTGAAATCTTTGCAAATTCAAAAATAAAAAACAAAATTGAGCTCAGGTGCATCCTGTTTCCACTGATCATCCTTGAGATGTTTCTACAGCTTGTTTGGAGTCCACCTGTGGTAAATTCAGTTGATTGGACATGATTTGGAAAGGCACACACCTGTCTATATAAGGTCCCACAGTTAACAGTGCATGTCAGAGCACAAACCAAGCCATGAAGTCCAAGGAATTGTCTGTAGATCGAGGCACAGATCTGGGGAAGGGTACAGAAAAAATTCTGCAGCATTGAAGGTCCCAATGAGAACAGTGGCCTCCATCATCTGTAAATGGAAGAAGGTTGACACCATGAGGACTCTTCTTAGAGCTGGCAGAGGAAACCAGGCACTGCTCATTCCCTGGCCAATACCATCCCTACAGTGAAGCATGGTGGTGGCAGCATCATGCTGTGGGGATGTTTTTCAGCGGCAGGAACTGGGAGACTACTCAGGATCGCGGGAAAGATGAATGCAGCAATGTACAGAGACATCATTGATGAAAACCTGCTCCAGAGCTCTCTGGACCTCAGACTGGGGCGAAGGTTAATCTTCCAACAGGACAATGACCCGAAGCACACAGCCAAGATAACAACGGAGTGGCTACGGGACAACTCTGTGAATGTCCTTGAGTGGCCTAGCCAGAGCCCAGACTTGAACCCGATTGAACATCTCTGGAGAGATCTGAAAATGACTGTGCACCGACGCTCCTCATCCAACCTGATGGAGCTTGAGAGGTCCTCCAAAGAAGAAAGGGAGAAACTGCTCAAAAATAGGTGTGCCAAGCTTGTAACATCATACTCAAAAAGACTTGAGGCTGTAATTGGTGCAAGGTGCTTCAACAAAGTATCAAGCAAAGGTTGTGAATACTTATGTACATGTTTTTTTTTTTCCCCCGTTTTTTTATTTTTAATCAATTGTTTTAAGCAAAGCAAATATTTTAAACAAACTTTTTTCACAGTGTTGTTATGGGGTATTGTTTGTAGAATTTTGAGGAAAATAATGAATTTAATTAATTTTGGAATAAAGCTGTAAAATAACAAAATGTGGAAAAAGTGAAGCGCTGTGAATACTTTCCGGATGCACTGTAACTTAATCAGTGATATCCTTTCTATATTATAGTGGCAAATTTTTTTAAATCCTCTCTTCAGGAATAGACACGTTTAAGGGGAAATTCTTCCACAGCCGTGAATACAAAAACCCTGAAGAATGGCGAGGGAAGAGGGTAGTTGTGATTGGCATTGGGAACTCTGGAGGAGATATTGCTGTAGAGCTGAGCAGAATGGCCAAACAGGTGATATACCACAACTACAGTATAAATAATTATAGTGTATGAATAATTATACTTAAAGCCTCTACATTCCACATTGTTTCCCTTACTTACTTTCCCTAATTCCAGGTGTATCTGAGCACCCGAAAGGGATCTTGGATACTAAATCGTGTAGGAGAAAATGGTGTTCCGTTAGATATGTTTAAGAACAGAATGCGTAGTTGGCTTATTCAAATGTTGCCTGTTGGATTTATCAACAATGTGGGTGAGAAAAAACTCAATAAACGGTTCAACCACAAGCTCTATGGGCTGCAGCCTGCGCACAGGTACTCTGAACATAGGAGGAAACAAGACTCTGATGATGTTGGTCAGAGTTAAATACAGCATACGCTCTTTGATATTATACTGTGTTGTAAAATGTTGTATTGTGTGTGTGTTTTTTTTCACCTGACAGAATTTTCAGCCAACATCCCATGGTCAATGATGATTTACCAAACCGGATCCTCTCCGGTACCGTGTCGGTCAAGCCGAATGTGCAAGAGTTTCGTGAATCAAGTGTGGTTTTTGAGGATGGCACAGTTGAGGATGACATTGATCTGGTGGTGTTTGCCACAGGCTACACTTTCTCATTCCCCTTCCTGTCTTCACATGTAATTCCTGTCTCAAAGAACAAGGTTTCCCTGTACAAATACATGTATCCCCCAGCACTAGAGCGCCCAACTTTAGCCGTGATTGGTCTGATCCAGCCTCTGGGAGCCATTATGCCCATCTCTGAGATGCAAGCGCGCTGGGCCACACGTGTTTTTAAAGGTATCAAACATGATGCTGATCTTCTACACAGAAAACTAAGGGCTGTTCTTAATGCATATGTTCATATTCATACAATTCAGAACAACAAAGGTCTATTTACTCACCAAAATATTTTGTAATGTAGTTTTTCATAAGCATTTTCTCTGACGTTTAAAGCAAAGATTTTTAACTATTAGACAATGACCTTTTCTTGTTTTGGTCTTGTCTTTGTCCTTTTGGACTGGTTTTAAGTTTTGAAAGTTACAGTATGATGACATATTTTTTCAGGATATGATTATTATTTTAGTTTTACTTTAAAGTAATTATATGAATAAGTCAGAACATTTAGTACACAGTGTTTTTGTACGTAGCAAACTGTGATATGCTCACTAGGTCTGTGCAAACTGCCTCCAGTGAGTGCAATGATGAAGGACATTAAAGCAAAGGACAATGAAATGGCTAAAAGGTTCGTCACATTTCATCTCACATGACTATATAACACAGAATTTATAACATTTCTACAGTTAAAATGTAATTTTAGTGTATCTTGATGGCTCTTAATCATACTGTCATGCAGGTATGTGGCTGCCCAGAGACACACCATCCAGGTGGACTATATCCCCTACATGGATGAGTTGGCTAAACAAGTGGGTGTCCGTCCTTCTATCCTGAAGCTGCTCCTGACAGACCCTAGACTGGCTCTGAACATCATCTTTGGGCCCTGCACCCCGTACCAGTTTCGCTTACACGGACCAGGCCGATGGGAAGGTGCACGGCAGGCCATCCTGACTCAGTGGGATCGAGTCACAGAGCCCCTGAAAACACGCTGTGCACCAGAGCCGCAGTCCCAGCGCTCCTCTCATTCACTCATATTCTCAGTGTCTGTTGCAGCGCTGCTGTCTGCTCTGTATTACAGCAGGGCCAGTCTGCACACACTCATAGCAGACCCGTCATCGCTCCTGGACAAGATCAGGACTTTTGTACCATTGCCAGTGACCACAAAGTGATCATGTTATATATATATCAGAAACTTGCAACAACAGAAAAATGCAACATCAAAACAAGTGCTTCAATTAGGGTAAATTGTAGTCATGAAAATATTATAATTGACGTAATGAAGTATAAAATGTGATACTGAATAACAAAGTGTCATAATATTACAAACACAGTTTGTGTATAATGGACATTTAATTTTACTGTAAAATTATTGATTTTATTTGCAGTTTTGTATGTAATTATCAAACTCTTCTGTTGTGTTAAAAAGTATTATCTTGATGTATCACATCTGCTGTAGTTGTTAGCATGTGTTGTTAGCATGTTAATTAACTCAAATATGTTGATATTGAGAATAGTAAGGCTGGTTAAATTGTGTTGCAAAATCAAATCTTAAAAATTTATTTTTAAAACAAATGTAATTATAATATAATATTAATCAAACAAAATGCCATTTAAGTCTACTTAAACAGAGTGTACTTTCATAACTGTTTCTTACTTCTCAAAACTTTTGCGTTCCCTCAAGAAAATTTACATTTATTCTCAAAACTTTTGCGTTCCCCTAAAAAAATTGACATTCGTTCTCAAAATGTTTGCGTTAAATTCACTATTTACATGCCAGAATTTGCGAGCGGAAAAACTGAACGCTTCTCTAGTGAGGAAAGGGATCCGCTCATCCAATGACGCCTGCTTGCACGTCTTTACTGCAAATAGGTAGGCTAATTCTGATACATGCAATGACTATCCATTATGATATGTAGGCATTTTTTAATATTTATGTACATAATAATAATCTTTTACATTTGAATCCTTTAATTTTTCATATTTAAAAATGTCTGTGTGCTGCTGCGCGTCCCTGTGTGTGTAATAAGCAGCGTATGCACCTTGTGGACCCTCCAAGAATATTATTAACGCACTCTTTAAATAACAAAAAAATATTGCACCGTTGACTTTAGACCAGGTTTTTGTTGGTCAGTGGCGCAGTGTATTTCAGTTGCCTCAAAATAACAACCCACCAACAATGCGCCTGAACACACCTAATTTTCAGACAAGCATGCCCATGGGTGCACAAATGCATTTGCTATTTAAACAGTGTGGCGCTGTAGGTGAAAATGATAACTGCGCCTGGCGCCACATTGCACCAGAGGTGCGTTTCCCATATAACGACGTAACTCGCTGCTTAATTACCATAGTACGATGCATCGTTGAAGAAATCAACTAGCTACTGTTTCCCAAAACCGTATTGTCGCAAATTTGTCTTCATCCACGTTGGCTAATGATGTTACGCATGATGTTGCTTTCGTTGTGTCCTTATCTTTTGTCAATAATCACATAAGTAGGCCTAATAACAGAATTGTATTAGTATTTTATTATATACTTTTAAATAAAACAATTGTTGGAGAAGCTGAGTTTGGAAGAAGTATGCTAGCTACTATCATTTTGTGATGATAAACTCTAGTAGTTATAAAGTAGTTATACCGTAGTTGTTACAGTCATCATGTCTACTCATTTTAATTTAATATTTTAATAAAAGAATGCATGGTGAACACGTTTCCAACTGTTTTAATGTGACCTTCGTATAATATAAAATGTATTCCTTGGGACATGAAAGCGCTAAAGGTTGAAGAAAACCCAAATATAATTTCCATAGGCTGCTCTGCGGAGTATTTCCGTGCATCTATGCAGGTCTACACACACACAGTACTTTGTTAAGGTGCGATCCAACACAATATTTCAACATTATTTAACAGAAATAGAAAAACGCCAACTCGTGCAACTAGTCCATTTAACGTTATTGAGAGTGTCGACCATGAATCTCCGCCTCTTTTACATTTGCAGGGGTGTGGTGAAGTGTTTGTGTGGAGTGACTTACAGCTTCTATACACTTCTTCGCTCACTGCTTACTAGGTAAGAGGGTTCGCCACAAACCTTTTATTGACGCTAATATCACTTAACGTTGCGTGACTTAACGAGCTGTTTGTCCGATTCTGACTGGAATATTTAATATTTCCGTATGTTCACTTGTTGTCAAAGCTTCAGCAAGTCGATTTCACGAATACAGACCCCGCTTTACACAGTAAAGACAGTTTGCGGTTTGAAACTCAGATTTCTCTTGACTCTTAGTTGTATAATGCTTATAGCTCCAAAGTAGTCACTTAGGCTAACGTTACTTCACGTGCTGGCGGAAGTATTGCATAGGGGAGACGAGGACCGGGGATGGTTGACACTTTTTGTTTGAGCATCAGCAGCCTAACTCAGTGGTTGTTTGTTCTAACGTTAAATATCTAAAATTGAACTATAAATATAACTCACTTGTACATGTACTACACAATCACAGATTATGTGAGTTAATGTCAAATAAAAAGAGTTCCGTTGTTACAGCCTACCACACTGCGGTAAATTGTGACACTGACTGTTAGTTGGGGATAACGTTAGATGTAGTTAACTCTGAGAGATTGCATAGGGCCCCCGTGGCCACCAGGGGCCCCACGAGGCTTTAAGACAATAATGCATGGTAATAAGTTTGATAAAGTTTGCTTGTGCCTGTCGTGTGGGTTAATGTTTGAAAACGAAGAGTAAAATAGGGAAAAAAGTGAACAAAATAAGTGTATTACAATTATTATATATATATATATATATATATATATATATATATATATATATATATATATATATATATATATATATATATATATATATATATATATATAGTTAAAATAGCGGTTGCTGCATCACGTCTTATTGGTTTAATTCGGCATTCATGAGCGCTTTGAAGACGATGTGCCACGGTATCAGTGTCTTGCATGGCATTGTTTTCGTGGGTAGCCTACCTATTTTCTGGATAGCCTACCTTAATATCCAAATTGTATATTAGCTTATTTTCCGTCTACCAGTGCAATTCTACAATATTGCGTGTTTGCTGGGTGTAAATTCGATCTGGTTTTCGCATGAATCATCTGTACAAGCAGCAGACGGGCTGAATAAAACTGCGAGGTCATTCTCTGGCAGAATACAGCGGTTACCATGGTTACCCCTGTACACAAAGCAGCGCTGCGCAACAGAGAGGAAAAGAAGGCAACCAGTATTTACTTTTTCAAACAGCCATTCAGATTTTTGTATTCGCTTTAGTGTTTATCAAACAACTCCAAATATTTAAAAAGGCCTACTTAAATACTTTTTAAAACGTTATAAAGTTCTTTGCATTTTAATCTGGACTAAAACAGTTCAGTTTTGCTCAGTTTATTCCCTGGGTGCCTAACTTCACTATTCTGATTTGTGAAATATTTTGCAGAAAATCAAACCTTTCACAGATCATAATTGTAAAATTATGCAGATAAAATTGTAAAAAATCATTTTGTTTATTATGAATACATATGAAATTAAATGTATCATGACAAAAATGTTTCAAAACTAATTTCTACCACAAAATGCTGTGCATAATTTGAGATGTGATGGAAATAACACTGGTGGATAGTTTCATGCTTTGGAAAATGACAAACATCTTTAGAAGATAATGAAATCATATGGGCTTCAAACAAACAGTGTGTGCATAATTGATGACATTTCTTTCTTTATTTTGTTTGGTGAATTATTCATTTAAATAATTGTATTTCTATCATCTGCATCTGCCTAAAGTCTGACAGTTGTGGATCATCATGGCTAAACGTGTTGCTGTGATCGGAGGAGGAACCTCTGGGCTGACCTGCATCAAATGCTGTCTGGATGAAGGGCTGGAGCCAGTGTGCTTTGAGACCAGTGATGACATTGGAGGTCTTTGGAGGTTTAAGGTGAGATATGTCTATCTGATTGGGATCAGTGAAGTAGAAAAGAAGGGGGCCAAGCACTGAACCCTGAGGCACAGTTCATTGCAGACCATCAATAAACAAGAAGCTGTGAGAAACTGATGCAGTTTGCTTCTTGTCTTTCCATCTTAGGAAAATCCAGATCCAGATCGTGCTAGCATTTACTACTCATTGATTATCAACACTTCAAAGGAGATGATGTGTTTCAGTGATTTCCCCATCCCTGCCCACTTCCCAAACTACATGCACAACTCCCTCATCATGGACTACTTCCGCATGTACGCTGATCACTTCCAGCTCAAACAGTACATCCGTTTCCAGGTCTGGCCTAAAAAGATTATGTGAAATGTGAAGCTAAAAATATACTGGACCTTATATTTATCTTAGGTTTTTGGGAATTCAGAGGTTCACAAATTCATGTTTTGTGTTTCTTAGACAAAAGTCCTTCATGTTACACCAAGGCCAGACTTCCCTCACTCTGGTCAGTGGGATGTAGAGACAGAATCCAAGGATGGCCGGAGAGAGAAGCAGGTGTTTGATGCTGTGATGGTCTGCACCGGTCACCATTGTCACCCTCATCTCCCTCTAAAGGACTTTCCAGGTGCAGTACATGTGATGGCTAAGCAAACATAGTCTGTGTGCAAAGTGCAGCAACATAAAGTCAATAATAGTCAAACTGGGACACTCATAGTCAACTTTAGGTGTACAAGAGTCATTAGGTCTTATCACAGCTCTTGTACAAATGTTGCATGATTAAGCAGAATCTCAGGCAGCAATATTGTTTATGATTAGTAAGTTTTGTAAATTTTAAAATGATTCAATAACAAGTCAACGATTTTACTTATTAGTTAACAATTATTTTTACAATATATACAAAACGTATACAGCTCTGGAAAAATAAAGAGTGCACTTAACCTTGAGAAATCAATGTTAAGTGGTCTCTTAATTTTTTCCAAAGCTGTATGTGGAAGTTACAGTCAGTGATTTTGCAAGTCGATTTCACAATACATTCCCACGTTATGCTAGTGATGATGTAACGTAATGGTATTTCACATGGACTGCATGGTAACAGAGCCATACTGTAACGGTTGTGTTGCGGCAGGAAGACAAAGACAGAAGAAGAGATCCAAATTATCCAAGTTTAATTTCAAAATCCAAGACAGGCAGGCTAAACACAATGCATACACATACACACAAAGCCAGTGCTTTCCCTATCCAATCTTTTTTCCCCCTCCTCTCAAGAAATATCTGCGTACACACGAAACCACTGAAACCGACTCAAAATGATGTAGTATACATGCCAGTATGTGGCTCTGTAATTCAATTCTGCCACAGAAATACACTAAAAACGGAGAAGAAGAGTTGTGGCTAGAAGAGGTACAGCAACAGTCGGAAGTGATGACAATAAATAATCCATCTGGACAAAACACTGATGCGGTACAAAATTTTCACGTATACAGCTAAACACGTCTCCATGTGGACGGGGCCTCAGAGGAACAAGAGGAATAGCAGACGAGAAACGAGATAATTAACTAAACACAACTGAACAGAATTATACTAATGAGAGTTACTATGGAGACAGACAAGTGGCGGGAAAACTAAGACAAAGGAACGTGACAGAATACAAGCAAACTGAGAGTGAAAAGGTGTGTTCGACATCAGCTGCGGCTGGATGTAACCTGTAGTGACGCTTGTGCTGTGTTTGCATACTTTATTACAGCTGATAAATGCAATATTTGTCAAATACACAGATATTTCAGAAGACATTTTCATTCAATACTTTATGTAGGCTACTGCTTAATACAGCATCTGCGCAGCATCTGTTTGTACAAGAATAAAGTTCAACATATAACCCTACACTATCAATTAAGTTTATATGTTTTATTTTTATAAACATGACAATATAACATTGTGACTACATGAAAAGAGGTTTTACCATTATAAAAAACTGATTTGTGAGCATTAGTGGAACTGAAGATTTTAGAATAAACATGGAAAACATGTGATCGTTGTCATGCGGTGAATCCGGCCAATTGTGGAACAGCTGTGTCATCATCAGAGCTCGTGCAGTCGCTCTGGAGAAGCTGCGGAAAATGCACCAGCCGGCTGCTCTCGGATTGCTCTCGTGGCTCTTCGTTGACATGTCACTGTCACGTGGCGTCTGCGCTGCCTCAAGTCGGACAAAATGTCTAACCCGGCATGCACTGCTTCAAGTCAGCTGCCGATTGATCTGCGCAGCACTGCATGAAGTCGAACAAGCCTAAAACAAACAGACAGACATGTGACACGTACGTGTGCTAGTTGCGTATGCTAGACAAATGAATACATAAGAACAATAACGGACCACCACCATGTTCATTATACTTAGGTTCCCTTGACAAAAAGAAGTGTTCTTAATTGTATCGAATGTGCACTTGTAGTGTAGGCTACTTCAAATCTAGCTGTATATATCTGCAGTAGTATAATATTAAATGAAATAAAGTGCTGTGTACTTAAAGAGAGTACACTTTCAATGGCTTAAAGCCTGGGACACACCAAGCAGACGATTGGCCTTCAGGCAACGTCGGGCCGTTTTTTGAGCGTCGGCCGACTTAGTTCTCCATTGGCTCCAGTTGGACGCTGTCAGGTTTTTTTGGGCAGATTCAACATGTAGAATCAGCATCACACAGTCGGTGAGTCGGCTGTAGTTCTCTCTTTGTGTTCAAGTGCAGCTTTTTTGCCCCAACGCAGGCGACACAAGGCTACAACACAGTCTGCTTTCATCAGCGCTAGTTATTTGCCGTCAGTTTGGTGTGTCCCTACCTTAAATAATTATATCAATTAGTTATACACCGATCAGGAATTACATTATGACCGGTGTAGTGAATAACACTTATTATCTCTTCATCACGGCACCTGTTAGTGAGTAGGATATATTAGGCAGCAAGTGAACAAAGTCCTCAAAGTTGATGTGTTAGAAGCAGGAAAAATGGGCAAGCGTAAGGATTTGAGCGAGTTTGACAAGGGCCAAATTGTGATGGCTAGTTGACTGGGTGAGAGGATCTCCAAAACTGCAGCTCTTGTAGGGTGTTCCTGGTCTGCAGTGGTCAGTATCTATCAAAAGTGGTTCAAGGAAGGAACAGAGGTGAACCGGGTCATGGACGACCAAGGCTCATTGATGCATGAGGGGAGCGAAGGCTGGCCCGTGTGGTCCAATCAAACGGACGAGCTACTGTAGGTCAAAGTGCACAAGAAGGTTCTTGGTTCTGATAGAAAGGTGTCAGAATACACAGTGCATTGCAGTTTGTTGCTTATGGGGCTGCATAGCCACAGACCAGTCACAGTGCCCATACTGACTCCTGTTGAAAGTGCCAACAGTGGGCATGTGTGCATCAGAACTGGACCACGGAGCAATGGAAGAAGGTGGCTTGATCTGATGAATCAGATTTTCTTTTACATCACGTGGATGGCCATGTGCATGTGCGTCGCTTACGTGGGGAACACATTGCACCAGGATGCACTATGGGAAGAAGGCAAGTTGAAGGAGGCAGTGTGATGCTTTGGGCAATGCTCTGCTGGGAAACCTTGGGTGCTACATCCATGTGGATGTTACTTTGATGTGTACCACCTACCTAAGATTGTTGCAGACCATGTACACCCTTTCATGGAAACGGTATTCCCTGGTGGCTGTGGCCTCTCTCAGCAGGATAATGCGCCCTGCCATAAAGCAAAAATGGTTCAGGAATGGTTTGAAGAGCACAACGAGTTTGAGGTGTTGACTTGGCCTCCAAATTCCTCAGATCTCAATCCAATCGAGCATCTGTGAGATGTGCTGAACAAACAAGTCCGATCCATGGAGGCCCCACTTCGCAACTTACAGGACTTAAAGGATCTGCTGCTAACATCTTGATACCAGGTACCACAGCACACCTTCAGGTGTCTAATGTAGTCCATGCCTCGACGGGTCAGGGCTGTTTTGGCAGCAACACAACACAATATTAGGAAGGTCATAATGTTATGCTTGATCGGTGTATATTGCATTACATAACATAACTTAATCAGTGATATCCTTTCTATATTATAGTGGCTAATGGTCCAAATCCTCTCTTCAGGAATAGACACATTTAAGGGGAAATTCTTCCACAGCCGTGAATACAAAAACCCTGAAGAATGGCGAGGGAAGAGGGTAGTTGTGATTGGCATTGGGAACTCTGGAGGAGATATTGCTGTAGAGCTGAGCAGAATGGCCAAACAGGTGATATACCACAACTACAGTATAAATATGTACTATATGAGTTATTATACACTTATTAAAGCCTCTGCATTCCACATTGTTTCCCTTACTTACCTTCCCTTAATTCCAGGTGTATCTGAGCACCCGAAAGGGATCTTGGATACTAAATCGTGTAGGAGAAAATGGTGTTCCATCAGATATGATGTTTAATAACAGAATGCATGGTTGGCTTATTCAAATGTTGCCTGTTGGATTTATCAACAATGTTGGGGAGAAACAACTGAATAAACGTTTCAACCACAAGCTCTATGGGCTTCAGCCTGCGCACAGGTACTCTGAACACTGGAGGAAACAAGACTCTGATGATGTTGGTCAGAGTTAAATACAGCATACGCTCTTCGATATTATATTGTGTTGTACAATTTTGTATTGTGTGTGTTTTTTTTCACCTGACAGAATTTTCAGCCAACATCCCATGGTCAATGATGATTTACCAAACCGGATCCTCTCCGGTACCGTGTCGGTCAAGCCGAATGTGCAAGAGTTTCGTGGATCAAGTGTGGTTTTTGAAGATGGCACAGTTGAGGATGACATTGATCTGGTGGTGTTTGCCACAGGCTACACTTTCTCATTCCCCTTCCTGTCTTCACATGTAATTCCTGTCTCAAAGAACAAGGTTTCCCTGTACAAATACATGTATCCCCCAGCACTAGAGCGCCCAACTTTAGCTGTGATTGGTCTGATCCAGCCTCTGGGAGCCATTATGCCCATCTCTGAGATGCAAGCGCGCTGGGCCACACGTGTTTTTACAGGTATCAAACATGATGCTGATCTTCTACACAGAAAACTAAGGGCTGTTCTTAATGCACATGTTCATATTCATACAATTCAGAACAACAAAGGTCTACTTACACTATTATTCAAGATTTCTATTGTTTTTCATAAGCATTTCCTCTTTGACATTTTGTCAATTAGACATTGACCTTTTCTTGTTTTTTGTTTTTTCAGGATATGATTATTCTTTTAGTTTGACTTTAAAGTAATTATATGAATAAGTCAGAACATTTAGTACACAGTGTTTTTGTACGTAGCAAACTGTGATATGCTCACTAGGTCTGTGCAAACTGCCTCCAGTGAGTGCAATGATGAAGGACATTAAAGCAAAGGACAATGAAATGGCTAAAAGGTTCGTCACATTTCATCTCACATGACTATATAACACAGAATTTATAACATTTCTACAGTTAAAATGTAATTTTAGTGTATCTTGATGGCTCTTAATCATACTGTCATGCAGGTATGTGGCTGCCCAGAGACACACCATCCAGGTGGACTACATCCCCTACATGGATGAGTTGGCTAAACAAGTGGGTGTCCGTCCTTCTATCCTGAAGCTGCTCCTGACAGACCCTAGACTGGCTCTGAACATCATCTTTGGGCCCTGCACCCCGTACCAGTTTCGCTTACACGGACCAGGCCGATGGGAAGGTGCACGGCAGGCCATCCTGACTCAGTGGGATCGAGTCACAGAGCCCCTGAAAACACGCTGTGCACCAGAGCCGCAGTCCCAGCGCTCCTCTCATTCACTCATATTCTCAGTGTCTGTTGCAGCGCTGCTGTCTGCTCTGTATTACAGCAGGGCCAGGGCCAGTCTGCACACTTTTGTACCATTGCCAGTGACATAGCAGACCCGTATATATATATCCTGGACAAGATCAGGACTTTTGTACATCATAACATTGCCAATGACCACAAAAAAAGATCATGTAATTTTTACATATATATATATATATATATATATATATATATATATATATATATATATATTTATATATATATATATATATAAAGCAGCTTCACAGTATTAACGGGAAAATAATGCAACAGAATTTGTTTCTTATAGCTTGGAGAGATCGGTGATGTTATCCATGAAATCATATAACATCAAAACAAGAATGCTTAAATCAATTAACAGGAATCTTTTGTAAATTGTAGTCCTGAAATATATTATAATTGACGTAATGAAGTATAAAATGTGATACTGAATAACAAAGTGTCATAATATTACAAACACAGTTTGTGTATAATGGACATTTCATTTCATTGTAAAATTATTGATTTGATGTGCTGTTTTATATGTGATTATCAAACTCTTTTGTTGTGTTAAAAGTATTATCTTAATGATGTATCACAACTGTTGCAGTTGTTAGCATGTGTGATTAGCATGTTAATGAACTATGCCATATAAGTCTACTTAAACACTGCACTTTCATAACTGTTTCCTAACATACAAGTGAACTTAATTAAGTGTACGTTAATTTACATATGTCTTAAAACTTTTGCATCCCCATGTAATATATTCTTTTCTCTCAGCTCACATTATTTCATCCACCAATTATTTCAATACTTTTGTGCATCCTGGATCTGTAGATGCAATGCGTTGTTTACATATGATTAACAGGACTGAGATGTAACCTAAAACTATTAGGCCTATCTAAAACTAAATGGCAGCATTATCTAAAAGAACATTGACCAGAAAATGAATCCCTGCCCCTTTTACAACCCTACAGGGGGAGTGGTGAAGTGTTCATATTTCTCTGAAGTAACCATCATCCATAAATTTCTTCTCTCTTTTCTTCACAGTTGGTAAGACACAATTTTGTATTGACACCAATGTAATTATATTTTCGGCTGTTACGGACCAGTTTTTGTTACGTGGTTTTAGTGATGTTTACTTAAAAAATTGGATTGTTGATGCTGTATCTTGTATGTTGTAGACGCGTCACATGCGGAAGTTACTGTCAGTGTTTTTGCAAGTCGATTTCACAGTACAGCAGTGATGACGCAATACGGTATTTCACATGAACTGCATGAAAACAGAGCCATACGTGTGCTAGTTGCGTATGCTAGACACATGATTACGTAAGAACAATAACGGGCCACCACCACGTTCATTATACTTAGGTTCCCTTGACAAAAAGTTCTTAACTGTATCGAATGTGCACTTGTATAGTGTAGGCTACTTCAAATCTATACCTGCAGATAGTATAATATTAAATGAAATAAAGTGCTGTGTACTTAAAGAGAGTACACTTTAAAATTAAAAGTTTTACTTTAAACTGCATTTTAAATCATTATGTTTAATAATCTTTTGTCATATTTTAAAGTAGGGGAGAGCGGGGCACAAGCTAACGCGGGGTTAGTTGTAACACACATGGTTTAACACTTTCCACACATGCCAGGATGACACAACTTTGTGTATTTACTAGTTGCCATATCAACATTATTTAGAGAAAAAAAAAAGAAAAATTAAGAAATTTTTGGAAGACATCACTGAACATTTATTTAACCATAACGACAGTAAATTTCTTAAGATTATTTTCCATCTCTGTTTTTTGTGTTCATTTAAAATAAGACAAATCTGATATTATTGTAATCTTATATCTGTTATTTAACAGTTGAGATGGTTCTTTAATGCTGATCTAACAGCAGAAGACACGAGCCGCGGTTTAAATCCCAGTTGAGCAGATGGGGCATGTTGTCACACTGCGTTACAATGAGCCCCTATTAGAAATATGCTATTATATTCAATACTTTTATGAGTTCTTTTGAGAAACCATGAGAAAAGGGTGAGAATAATGACTGAGAGTCAATGTTCAGAAATTATTCATTATTATTATTATTATGTTTTTAACTCTGCTGTATAGCTGTATTTAGCAATGTGTTTGTTGTCAAACTCAAAAATGAGTTTATTTTTAATTATTAAAAAAATGCCATTATTTTTTTTTTTAATTAATAATTGTATTTTATTGACAAAATATTTTAGTTTGTCTTGGATATTTTTTTTTTTTGATTATATCAGATCACATTTTAAGCTGTCATTTGGTGATATTACAATGTGCCCCTCACATGTTAATGTTCCCCACCTATGGGGTATGTTGTCACATTTCACTTCCATTCTTTCGAGTAAATCAAGAAAAAGTATACACTGTATTAATGAAACAAAGCCACATATTTGTACTAGACGTGTGAAATTAATGTGGGAAAAAATAAATACTCTGAACCCCAAGTGGATTTACACAAACTGAGAAAGTTAAAAAGCGTTAGGTTGTGCCCCACTCTCCCCTGCACTTATTTTGATCTTTTGACTAACATAGTAAAGACATGGAAAGCAGTTTATTATCATTTATAGTCAATATATTTTAAATGTACTAAATTGCAGCTTCATCTTTACAAATGCGTAATTACAAATATATTTAATTGCATGACATTCAAGTTTCAATAGAATTACATTAAAGTAAAATTTAGTTTACCGTAAATGCTTGTCAGTATATTTGACAGTGCACTTTAACTGTAATTCAAAGGCAATAGAAGAAATTATTGAATTACTTATACTTAAGTCTTAAGTGGGTCAAAAAAAGTACTACGTTCAACTGTAAGTATGCTAAAGTGTACTTTTTTCCCAAGGGTTACATTATGCTTTCAAGTCACCATGAAATCATGAAACCATGAAAATTTTTAATGGAATATGTGTCCTTGTAATCTTTAATCAAAGTAACTCAAAATAACATGAGACACTTGCAATTCATAATTTTAAGTCTGGCACAGAGACCTAGAGAGGGCAAAACATCCATAGAACTACAGAAAAGACCTGTCAGTTTTCCATCTGTTTCAAGTCACAAATATTTAGTTCACCTCTCAAAAGCATCATTAAATAATTTTCCTGTTAAGTTGCTTTGAAACAATCTTTATTGTATAAAAGGATGTGTAAATGTGACTTGACTTTACTGGTGGGCAATGGAGGAAAGCCTTGTTGGCCCTTCTGTTAAGGGTGTGACGTCTCGTGAAAACTATGAAGAGCAAACCACAACAAAATTCAGTTCTGCCCCTACATTTTTTTCTTGTTTGAGAACCCATTTCACTTGGATATGCATCACAACAGGGAAGAAAATACTATCACAACTTCCATTTCATGACAACTTTAATAGTGCTGGAGCCTTTACTTAGCTCCTCACTTTATCAGCTGTTACTGCAGTTTAATGAATTTGTTTGCCCATATAATCTTAAGATATTTAGGTTAAGCTTATTTGGCTTGCTGTCTACTGATGAGGGGCTCAGTTTCAACTCAAGCTCTGATATACCCCCACAGTGACTAAAAGATTATGTAGGGCAAGGTACCTAAGATAAAGGTGGAGTTTGGGGAGGTGGTGGGATGCTGGAACATCTGAGACTGAGGAGAGGTAAGCAGCTGTTTATATACTCTGGCTGTTGGCTGTTGATTGGAAGATTAGATGGACTCGCTCCTCCCTAAATGACGTTTGGAACTTTACTAATTGTAGCTAGAGTAAACTGTGGTAACTTCTTATTAACTAACGCTGTCATCAAACGCATATGTTTAAAGTCCATATTTACTTTTTCAGAAACGGATGAATAATTTTATAGTTTATATAGTACTCTATGAGGTAAAATCATAGCAGCGTCTTCTCACCACAACTGAGATGTCTGAGATATAGAAACCAGTTTAAGTCCCAAATCTCATTATTTATTTCTACCATCTGCCTAAAGTCTGACAGTTGTGGATCATCATGGCTAAACGTGTTGCTGTGATCGGAGGAGGAACCTCTGGGCTGACCTGCATCAAATGCTGTCTGGATGAAGGGCTGGAGCCAGTGTGCTTTGAGACCAGTGATGACATTGGAGGTCTTTGGAGGTTTAAGGTGAGATATGTCTATCTGATTGGGATCAGTGAAGTAGAAAAGAAGGGGGCCAAGCACTGAACCCTGAGGCACAGTTCATTGCAGACCATCAATAAACAAGAAGCTGTAAGAAACTGATGCAGTTTGCTTCTTGTCTTTCCATCTTAGGAAAATCCAGATCCAGATCGTGCTAGCATTTACTACTCATTGATTATCAACACTTCAAAGGAGATGATGTGTTTCAGTGATTTCCCCATCCCTGCCCACTTCCCAAACTACATGCACAACTCCCTCATCATGGACTACTTCCGCATGTACGCTGATCACTTCCAGCTCAAACAGTACATCCGTTTCCAGGTCTGGCCTAAAAAGATTATGTGAAATGTGAAGCTAAAAATATACTGGACCTTATATTTATCTTAGGTTTTTGGGAATTCAGAGGTTCACAAATTCATGTTTTGTGTTTCTTAGACAAAAGTCCTTCATGTTACACCAAGGCCAGACTTCCCTCACTCTGGTCAGTGGGATGTAGAGACAGAATCCAAGGATGGCCGGAGAGAGAAGCAGGTGTTTGATGCTGTGATGGTCTGCACCGGTCACCACTGTCACCCTCATCTCCCTCTAAAGGACTTTCCAGGTGCAGTACATGTGATGGCTAAGCAAACATAGTCTGTGTGCAAAGTGCAGCAACATAAAGTCAATAATAGTCAAACTGGGACACTCATAGTCAACTTTAGGTGTACAAGAGTCATTAGGCCTTATCACAACTCTGTTGTAAAATTAAGAGAAAACTCTCTCACACTTTAATGTTGAATATAATTTGTTTTATATAAGTTTACAGGGCTCACAAAGAAAAATTCAGCATCAAAATATACAATATGCAATGACACGCTAGATAAGATAGATAGATAGATAGATAGATAGATAGATAGATAGATAGATAGATAGATAGATAGATAGATAGATAGATAGATAGATAGATAGATAGATAGATAGATAGATAGATAGATAGATAGATAGATAGATAGATAGATAGATAGATAGATAGATAGATAGATAGATAGAAGAAGTAGTCATATGTATATATATTTTTCCAAATTTTACATATCCATATTATACATATCCTCTCCTTAGGAATAGACACATTTAAGGGGAAATTCTTCCACAGCCGTGAATACAAAAACCCTGAAGAATGGCGAGGGAAGAGGGTAGTTGTGATTGGCATTGGGAACTCTGGAGGAGATATTGCTGTAGAGCTGAGCAGAATGGCCAAACAGGTGATATACCACAACTACAGTATAAATAATTATAGTGTATGAATTATTATACTCTTATTAAAGCGTTCATATTTTTTCCCATTCTTCTTTGTAAACTACCCACCAATCGCATTGTTTGATACATTAGAATTTAAACAATACATTTATTTTGAAAATGAAAATCCTTGTTTTCTCACGTTCATGATGTTCCAAATTTTGAAGGTGGTTTGATATGTACTGCAATGAGGAGCACTGTCAAAACTTTGCAAATGATCCAGAATGCAGCCGTGAGAGTGGTCTTTAATGGGCTGAAGAGAGTCACACCTCTCTTTATAAACTTGCACTGGTTGCCAATTGCTGTGCACATCAAATCCAAGACACTGGTGTTTGCCTTTAGAACAACCACTGGCTCTGCACCCCTATACTTAAACTCACTACTTCAGACTTATATGCCCTCCAGAAGCTTGCGTTCTGCAAGTGAACAGCACCTTGTGGTGCCATCCCAAAGAGGCACAAAATCAGCTGGTGGAATGACCAGCCTAACTCTACCCGAACTGCTGAGTCTTTAGCCATTTTCAAGAAAAGGCTGAAGATGCAAAAAACTAAAAAACCTTGCTGCATGTACTGTGCTAGACTAACTGGGACTATTGAGGCTCTTAACACAGCACTTACATGGTGTTGCCCTGTTGTTGGTTTGATTGCTTCTATTGTTCTCCTCAATTGTAAGTAGCTTGTTCCACAGAAGAAGAAAAAAACATGTAGAACAAAATGATGGTGAGTAAATTACTGTGTTTTCAGTAAACTGTCTCTTTAATTTCAGGTTTATCTGAGCACCCGAAAGGGATCTTGGATATTGAATCGTGTAGGAGACAAAGGTGTTCCTTTCGATATGATGTTTAATAACAGAGCACTAATGTGGTTTCTTGGATTGTTGCCTGTTGGATATCTTAACAAATGGGGGGAGAAACAACTCAATAAACGGTTCAACCACAAGCTCTATGGGCTGCAGCCTGCGCACAGGTACTCTGAACATAGGAGGAAACAAGACTCTGATGATGTTGGTCAGAGTTAAATACAGCATACACTCTTTGATATTATATTGTGTTGTAAAATGTTGTATTGTGTGTGTGTTTTTTCACCTGACAGAATTTTCAGCCAACATCCCATGGTCAATGATGATTTACCAAACCGGATCCTCTCCGGTACCGTGTCGGTCAAGCCGAATGTGCAAGAGTTTCGTGAATCAAGTGTGGTTTTTGAAGATGGCACAGTTGAGGATGACATTGATCTGGTGGTGTTTGCCACAGGCTACACTTTCTCATTCCCCTTCCTGTCTTCACATGTAATTCCTGTCTCAAAGAACAAGGTTTCCCTGTACAAATACATGTATCCCCCAGCACTAGAGCGCCCAACTTTAGCCGTGATTGGTCTGATCCAGCCTCTGGGAGCCATTATGCCCATCTCTGAGATGCAAGCGCGCTGGGCCACACGTGTTTTTAAAGGTATCAAACATGACCGCCTGATCTCCTACAAACAGGATGTTCTTACTCAATCCTGTAAATTTTTAACCATTAAAGCAACTGTATGTAAGTTTTTAACTTTGAAATATTTGGTTCATTGACTTATAAGGGGAATGGCTTCTTTTTCTTTGCCACGCATAGGCTATGTAAGTTTGGTGAGTGGTCACATAATTCCATAAAAAATATGTATTCCTTTACAGCAGTACGTCACACAATATGTCACACCAACATAGCTTTAGCGAAGGAGTATTATCAGTATGGACATCACAGCAGAGACTGAAGCCCAATTCATACTGCACCAACAGACACTGACCAACAGCAATAGACACCGTCTGGGTTTTGTCAGATCGGTGTTACGCCTGCCAGCATCTGTTGACATCGGTCGTGCTTGTTTTTGCCGATTGAACATGTTTAATCTGTGTTTGTTGGGTTTTGGAATGTCTGAGAAGTTTCTAAGAGACATCTGCCAATTGTCCATGTTAGTCAGCGTGAATTGGCCTTTAGAAACCAAAGAGAAAGTTGACAGAGGAATCTAAACAGAGAACAAGAGAAAGTGACTGTGCAAAGGGCCAGACAAGAGTAAATCTTTGGATTTTACTTACAAAATTAAATGCTGCAAGACAGATGTCGAGCTGGCCTTCCTGATGCTGGACAAATATTAGCTGAAATGCTATGTATTATGTTTTTGCGTTTTAAGATGTTATAAAATTATATACCCACTAGTTTTCGATCATAAGTTAGCTCAATTCCCAATTCAATTTTGATTGAGGTTGCAGTTGTTTCTGGCTCAGGTTACATTAGCATGCTACTATGCTATCACTAAATTTCATGATGTTTATACAGTCTTGATGTTAGTTTTAGTTATCTGTCTTATGGCTAAAGAGACATTTTTTTTTTTACATCCAACAACAAAGTGGACCTCCTTGCAAGTGTTAAGTATGAAAGATGGCACTGTTTCTGTTAACAGTCCCATCTCAGGATAGCATGCAAATAAATACATCTCATAGCAGGTTAACTTTTGAAAGTTTGCATCCTTGCAAACCTATCTCTGCTATCTTGTAATAGTCTATGCAGTCCAATGTGTATTGTGTGCAGTGCACACTATATTGTCAAAAGGTTTTGGGACGCCTGCCTCTACATCCACATAAACTTTAATGACATCCCATTCTTAATCCATAGGGTTTAATATGGAGTTTGCCCACCCTTTGCAGCTATAACAGCTTCAAATCTTCTGGGAAGGCTTTCCACAAGGTTTAGGAGTGTGTTTATGGAATTTTTTGACCATTCTTCTAGAAGCATGTTTGTGAGGTTAGGCACTGATGTTGAATGAGAAGGCCTATCTCCCAGTCTCCACTCTAATTCATCCATCCCAAAGGTGTTCTATCGGGTTGAGGTCAGGACTCTGTGCAGGCCAGTCAAGTTCCTCCACACCAAACTCACTCATCCATGTCTTTATGGACCTTGCTTTGTGCACTGGTGTGCAGTCATGTTGGAACAGGAAGGGGCCATCCCCAAACTATTAAGTTGGGAGCATGAAATTGTCCAAAATGTCTTGGTATGCTGAAGCATTAAGAGTTCCTTTCTCTGGAACTAAGGGGCCAAGCCCAACCCCTGAAAAACAACCCCACACCATAATCCCCCCTCCACCAAACTTTACACGTGGCATAATGCAGTCAGGCAAGTATCGTTCTCCTGGCAACCACCAAACCCAGACTTGTTCATCAGATTACCAGACAGAGAAGCATGATTGGTCACTCCAGAGAACACGTCTCCATTGCTGGCGTGCTTTACACCACTGCATCCACTGCTGTTCCCAATTGTTGTCTGTGGAATATGTGGTACAGGTTCACTGAGCTCCTGAGAGCGACCCATTGTTTCACAAATGTTTGTAGAAGCAGTCTGCATGCCTAGGTGCTTAACTGTATACACCTGTGGCCATGGAAGTGATTGGAACACCTGAATTAAATGATATGTCCCAATACTTTTGGCAATATAGGCCACATCCACACAAAGCCAGAGCATTCCCTATCCAATCTTTTTTTTCCCTCGTATCAAGAAATATCAGCATGCACACAAAACCACTGAAACCGACTCAAAACATGCCAGATAGAGTATGTGACGCTGTAATTCTGCCACAGAAATACACTAAAAACGGAGAAGAAGACTTGGAGCATGTGCGAGACGTGGTGTGATTCCATTTCACAAATTGAAACACAAATTTGGCTGTAAATACAAAAACGCAAGAATGTCGGTTTCAGATTTATCCACTCTGGGACCGGTATTTAAATAAAATACCGGTTTCAGGCTCCCAAAACGCCGGATCCGTCTAGATGAAACGCTGATACGATACAAAATTTTGACATATACAGCTAAACGCTCCGTGTGAATGGGGCCATAGTGTATGTGTCAAAACTAGTGCTGTCAAATTGAATCATGAATGTAATTGCATCTAATATAAAACGTTAGGTTTATATAATATATGTGTGTGTGTATATATTATTTATATATACACATTATATATTATACTGTATATGTCTGTGTGTATACACACACATAACAAATGTTAGATGTGATTAATCATGATTAATCGATTTGACAGCACTAATGAAAACATTAGCAATATTTGAGCAAAACTACATACAGTTGCTTTAAAGATAATAATAAACCTCTTACAATATTACTAAAGGTTTCTTATACCTTAAAAAAAGGTATTTGGTGCTACTAAAGCTTAAGATGTATTATTGTATTTTTGGATTGAAAGGTTAGAATTCAGAAATAACAGTATGATCACATGAAATCACCCTTAATTTTTTTTTTTTTTTACGTTAATTTTTTATTTTATTAGAATATTTTATTAGAAGAAACCTTTTCTGTTTTATTTAAAGTAAAATATGAGCATGTCAGAACATGTGTGATATGCTCACTAGGTCTGTGCAAACTGCCTCCAGTGAGTGCAATGATGAAGGACATTAAAGCAAAGGACAATGAAATGGCTAAAAGGTTCGTCACATTTCATCTCACATGACTATATAACACAGAATTTATAACATTTCTACAGTTAAAATGTAATTTTAGTGTATCTTGATGGCTCTTAATCATACTGTCATGCAGGTATGTGGCTGCCCAGAGACACACCATCCAGGTGGACTATATCCCCTACATGGATGAGTTGGCTAAACAAGTGGGTGTCCGTCCTTCTATCCTGAAGCTGCTCCTGACAGACCCTAGACTGGCTCTGAACATCATCTTTGGGCCCTGCACCCGTACCAGTTTCGCTTACGGACCAGGCCGATGGGAAGGTGCACGGCAGGCCATCCTGACTCAGTGGGATCGAGTCACAGAGCCCCTGAAAACACGCTGTGCACCAGAGCCGCAGTCCCAGCGCTCCTCTCATTCACTCATATTCTCAGTGTCTGTTGCAGCGCTGCTGTCTGCTCTGTATTACAGCAGGGCCAGTCTGCACACACTCATAGCAGACCCGTCATCGCTCCTGGACAAGATCAGGACTTTTGTACCATTGCCAGTGACCACAAAGTGATCATGTAATATATATATATATATATATATATATATATATATATATATATATATATATATATATATATAAACATATGTTATATGAAATCTAACATCATAACAAGTGTGCTTCAATTAAGGTAGATTGTAACAGTGTAAGAAAAAGAAAATTGATGTGAGATTTTTACATTCTGTGAATCAGCTGTATCCAATTAATATCAAAATGTGACTGTATTATTATCAACAAATGACCATGATCAGTTGTTGTAATATGATAAGAAAAATAAATCAAGTCAACTCACTTTTGTTTATATAGTGCTTTTTACAATGCCGATTGTTTCAAAGCAGCTTCACAGTATTAACGGGAAAATAATGCAACAGAATTTGTTTCGGCTGTACAGCCGCTCTGGAGAGATCGGTGATGTTATCCAGCTCATTTTAATGATCATATAGTGACAATGCAGGCAGATCAGTAATTTAGTTGAAAATTTATTTGAATATTTAGTTGTAAATCAATAAAAATAACAGTGAATCTTTGTGAAATACCCTGGTTTTATGGAAAAGAGCAGTCTCGTCATTCTGCCAAACATCTCCTTTTGTGTTCCACAGAAGAAGAATAAAGAAATCTTGGTAACAGAATTATTTAGGTAGAGCTATTCCTTGAATGACAGATTATGCAGACAGAGATAGATTATAATAGGTGAAACAGCTCATTAAAGCTTGTTATGTTAAAATATATTTAAATATATAAACGAGTCTGGACTGAAGCTTGGCATATAGACTATTTGTGAAAAATACTGTTAAAAATAAAGTAAAATAGGTTACATTTACATTTTTATTAATTATTATTTCAATAACTTAAATAATAGATTAATAATTTTGATATACAATTAAAATAAAATATTTTTTCTTATACGTTTTTAAATTTTTATATATATATATATATATATATATATATATATATATATATATATATATATATATATATATATATATATATATATATATATATATATATATAATATATATATTAAAAGAACAGTCAGCTATGCTCCTTCCAACAAATATAAAGGGCGCCATCTGCTGTGCCTTTGTTAAAGGCGCTTCTTCAGCCGCTGACGCTGCGCAGCGCCTGTACGCGGTGACGTCAGGCTCTCGTGGATTGGCGCTCTGCCATCTTTGATTGTGCGACAGGCCGCGGCGCGAGCGGGGCCCTCTCTCGAGCGCACGAGACACCGCCAACCGCCCGTTACTGCTCACCTCACACAGGCGGCGCGACCAGAGAGAGAGAGATAAAGAAAAAGAAAACGACAGAGAGGGGGAGATAAGTGCTTCTCTCTCTTTTGTGGAGGAGGTTTCGTGGGTCGCTAACCGCTCGGCTAGCTGGGACTAGCATAGCACGAGCTTTTGTAATCCACAGCCGGCCTCTCACACATACACACGCTCAAACACAATACAAAGGGCCAGGACTCAGACCTTCTGGGCGGAATAAACGATATACCTGAAGAGAGCGACGGGACCGGCGGAGACAGGTATGTTAACGGTTGACCAATGTGCTGCTGCTGCTGCAGTGGTGTATGAAGAGAAAAGATTGAGTCTAGCTAATGTTAGCACTGCCATGAGCAACGACAATTCACGCAACCAAAAAGCAGTTTCTTGTTTTTTCACACAGATCAGCATTAATATGCGCAGGTTTAGTGTTAAAATTGCGAAAAGATGATAGCCAGAGGCAGAATTTGGGGATGAATGGGGGCTTTGGAGGCCACCTCACAGGGCCCAGTTGACCAGCCCATTTCAATAAATGACTCATTTTGCCGGTAAAATTGGTGGTATTTGGGAAATCGGATGATTTGTTAAATCCTACGTTTGTTGCATTCACACGACCTTTAGTTATTGTTGCATTTTAAAGCTGAAAGGCAAGCTCGCAGTCCTAAGGAAGGCACTAGTTATCCAGTGTCCTATTCTTGGTTGTGCAGAGGTAGGTTAGCCAAAGGTGATGGCTCACATTACTATTACATATACATCAAACAAAATATTAAAATCAGTGCATGCAAACGAGCAGCCACAACTTCCACTTTACCACATGCAAGATGCACACAGTAGTGCTGCATGCTTTATTCCCCATCATGTGGAGCATATGCATGTGATTTAACCCTGTAAATTCATCTGTCATATTTGATGCAGAAAGCTTCTAATTGTCAACAAAACTTTGCTCAAACCTGTTTTAGCAAGTCCTTTTAGTATAATTGTAAAAATGTCTACCTTCAGGTCATGTTCGTGTCTTTTTACTGCAAAAAAAAAAGAGGGAAGCTTAATAACTTATGTCGTTAGTAATATTTGAAGATGAACATTTACTGGGCTGAAGCAACTTATGTTTGCTTGATTATCCATACAACATTTACTGATTTGCATTATATTCTTTGCCTCCACAAAAACTGCAGACCTTTTTTCATAAAACTAATCTTTTAAATATCTTAATAAAGGCCTGTTCACACCAATGTCAGTAACGGAAGTTGTTAATTCTATGAGAATAGGGAAGTCCTCTACAACCTTTTTTTAATTAACATTTTCTTTTTTATATTTTATCTGAATGTTCTGACTGTTTCATATGTCAGGCTCTACAGGGTTAAATGTCACATTTGTCTATAGCATCTATCTTAAAGGATATGATCCACATCACAAATTACTCATTCCTTCTGTATGCATGATGTTTTGTGGGCCTTGAAACTAGATCTGTGAGATTTTTGTGAAAACAGCATTAAACTGAGCAAGTCAGAAGCTTTTTGGGGTCAAAGCACAACAGAGTCTTTCAACAGAAGCAGGAATAAGTCAGATTTGATTCATCACAGTGGCAGCAAGAGGGAAGATACTTGAGAGCGTAATTGGAGTAAGACTTGATCATTTAACTTCCACTTAAAGAACTTTACATATTCATAAGAGGAAATGCCACCAAGGACACCATTAGTTGAAACAAGACAAAGCAAAGAAAGGAATGAAGCCATAGGAACAGCGGATCAAGTGAATGTTTTGAAGCTTCCTGGTAACTGCGGATCTGTTTGTGAGGTTTCATACTAGAGTGCTTTCCTTTCTTTGCTTTAAGAATGCCCCCTACCAATTTATTGAAAAGATATTGACTTTACTCATCCCTCAGGGGCTGCGGCTCAGTGCAGTGATTGCGTGGATGCTCATTTGGGAATATCAAAGGAAAGCAGCAATTGGCTTGTGTATTTGGGAGGCAGATGGCCAGGTTATTGGGGTGTGATTGGATGTCAGAGGTTGGGATTAAAAGGGATGCACGATACTGGATTTTTGCCAATATCCGATATGCTGATATTTTTCAGCTCATTTTGGCCAATACCGATATACCTTTTTTTTTTTTTTTTTTTTTTTTTTTTGTTTGGAAACAACACCGTTTTGAACAAAAGCTTCTTTTTTTTTTTTTTTTCTGGTTTCAGATTTCTGAGGTCTCCTTACTAAAAGGATACTTGTTAAAGATAAATAAATGTTAATAGTTATTTTTATATTAAAAGCTCTGAAAATAACAATATTTTTCACCCCAGACAGATGAAAAAAAAATTGTGCACATGAAGTGGGAGTGGCATCCGTTGATGCTGTCTTTAGCTTCAAATAAACAATTCTACAATTATTTTAGAGCTCCTTGGCTTATTTTTCAGCATCCATTTCATACAATTTTATTACGGATTAATAAACTGTATATAAAAGTATTTAATTTACAAGTGTCATGCTTGTGACTTTATGACATTTACTGATTTATTTATTCAGAAAAAGTAACTTTTTATTTTATTTGTGTATTCTACTTTTCATTTTATTACTATAACAACAGTGCCCCACTACATATATAAAACGTTCTACCTTGTGGGCACTAGGACCTGGAGGAGCTTCTGCTGCTGTGGAGGCTGTCGCGCTAGAGAGTGGGGAGATGCGATTGGACTAGTTTTGTTGTGAAAACCTGGCAACTGTCATGTCATTCTGTACGCACCATCAAATTCAAGGCAGCATTTAAAAACTCAATATAAATCACCATACATGCAATGTATTTGCTTGTTTTCACTTCAAGAATGACCACAGTACTGACATGTTCTTATCGCTATAGCACTCCTTGCACACGTGAGTTATTGCAGGCGCATATCAACACATTGTCATATCGGCCGATGTTGTGCCGATAATATTGTGCGTCCCTAATAAAGACATTTTAATTGAAACCTCCAGAGAATCTCACTATTTCAGACTAAGTTCTTCATTGCTTGTACTGAGCCTACACCCAGTATGTTAGTGTTCCTCTGTTTACAACGCAAGTAAAATGTGTCACAAGCCTGGAATTTGTTACTTAAAAGGCACGTTTTCCAGCCTTAACCATTTTGGTCTTAGACATCCAAAATATGACTCGTGCTTTTTAGGGGGTTTTATCCATTCATCTGTCTCCGTCTCCTTTCCTGGCTGTATGGAATAAAGAGGCTATTGAATGATACCCTAGCCTTTGCACGGTCCCGTTGGTTGAGTTTAGCTATTTCTGTAACCTTTCCTCCCTCTACAATGCACTAGACGGCTGTATCGATGAAGGCTCTTGAGGTCTGGATTGAGGAGAAGTTGGCCTTTAACTGGTGAAGCTGCAATTTCAATTTTTCCTCATTGAAGTGTTTGTCTCAGTACCTAAAGTAAAAGATGGTTGCTCTCACTTTCATTTACACCTGTCTTGTCATGTGACTTTTGCTTTTTTTTTGTGTGTGTGTGTGTGTGTGCTGTTTTCATTATAGGCATGATTGTTGCCTTTTAAGAAGTCCCAGAAGTGATCAGCTGTTAAAAATGTGGGACTCAATACTTCAGCATTCAGGCTTGATTCATATTAAAGCTGTGAATTTCTAACAGCTTCTGAAGATTTTAGTGTTAATTTATTCTGTTATGGATAGCACTATGTAGGGGTGGGAGTTGGGGGTTTCTCAGACTTGCTGTCGACTAGTCGCTAGCCTATAGAGGGCGCAACAGAATAAGCTATTTCCTATAAGCTTATAGAATATTTCCTATAGAATAAGCTATTTTGTCATTTTAGGCTGTTTATCACGCTGATAGTTCAAGTGTTCATTCTTTAAGTTTGGTTTTAGTTAGTTATTTGATGCTATAAAAACGGGGATTGTGGTGATCTGATTGACAGCTTCTCTGAGCAAAGTAGTCACTGAGACACTAACAGACATTTTTCTGGAATTTTGCGAGGAGATTGGAGCTTTAACTTTAATCTCTACATTTCCATAATGGTTTATTTCAAAAAGTTGTTGATTAGGCGGGAGTGTGGACGGGACCTTGATATCGTGGCTCATCTTCGTGCTCACTACTGCACAGACTCGGGCTCCAAGTTGCTACCTGCGCAGACTCGAGACCAAAGATGTCCGCCATATTTGAACACTGGCGGCTTCACTTGCGTCAACGGAAGAGAGTTAAGGCATGGCGTCCATTTTGTTTTTTAAAGTCTATGATTGTAACCCGCACAAAGCTTGCACGTCACGCGGAGCTCGCACTCGCACATAGAATCATTCAGGAGCGCGGTAATGTATTAACCCTGTTCTGTGATTTTATCAATAAAATAGCTTAGCTGAATTTCTTGATAACTAAAACAAACAGCTTCACTCTTAGTAGAGCGATGCTGCCAGGTAGAATTAATTCACACGCAATAGCTCTCACTAAAGCATTAATATAAATGTAATCTTTACTGGGCTACTTTATCTGTATCTGATTCAAAACGAGCAGAAATCTGTGAGGAAATATAACAACCCAAAGATAAAAGATTAAAAAAAAGCTGTTATATACTATGTAGGAGCAATTACCTTTTGGGCAGCGCGGTATCATAGCCTATGCCATAGCTGTGCATAAAAAAAAAAAACCTGCATTCGTGTCTCCACTCGAGGATTAGTCTTATTTGTTCATTAATGATGTCATCAGTGACTATTCGACTCGACTTTCATCGCAAATGTCGACCTTAAAAAAATCTGAAGTCGGTCAACCCTAGAACCTAGTAGGAGTAGGGGTATGAACAAGATTAATATTAAGTGACTTACATTTTATACACCACATTGCCTGTTTTCGCTCTATTTTGGATTTATAGATCAACTAACATGATCATTATAAAGGGTTTTAAATGACTAAACACATTCACTTACACATTTGAAAATGGATCAGATGGTTCATGACATAGTTAACAAGTTTGTGAATAGTTTGAATAAAAAATGGAAAAACTAAATAAAACCAATACGGCTGAGCTGTCATACAGCGCTATTGTGGCTGCTGTGTGTCATGTGAGAAACAAGATGTCGACATGGAAACAATAAGGCAACGGGTTCTAAAATATTTAGCCGGAGAATATGGTCATATCTGCAAATTAATGCTGAACCTTGAAGCTGGTGTGTAGGATACTAAGAATACAGACTACTTTAAGTACTCTAACTGTTATTTAGTGTTAAACTAGGCCTATCGTAGTTGGGTTAGGTGGCTTAGGTTTTACTGTGAATTTAAGTAAATTGTTTTGTATCTTTTATATTTATATATTTAAGTATATATATTTATAATATATATATATATATATATATTTTTATATATATATATATATATATTAGGGCTGAAACAATTAGAATTCAAATTTAATTTACTCAATTTTAATAGTTCAATTACGTTACTCAAATTTTAAAAAATCGAGGCAAAATCACATTAATATCACCGAAATACACCATTAAAATGTTCTCAAAGCGAAGCGCAACAAAATAGCAGAAGCTGTAACTGTTGTATGCGGGTGATGCGCAGCACTCGTGCTTTCATTGATTTGAGTAGGCTAATTTAAATACTCGTACTTTAATCATATTTATAGCTCCTAACTTAATGAAACAAGCTGTTACTATGATGAATGAATAGCTCAATGTAGATCTGTATGTGCAATGTACTTTATCTGTATTAAACAAACGCATCTCTCGCTTTTGCTCATGTTCCAGCAGTTACTCCTCCGTGTGCTGTATAGGTTGTCGACCCTGATTTAGGCTAAGAAATGTAGGTGTTTTTTTATATATATATATATATATATATATATATATATGCGCAAACTACTTCAGTGTAGCTAATGTGTTTCGATAGCATCGCGCTTAACACAGAGTTTGAATAGTTGTAGTAATATAATATGGCAATTGAATGTACTAAATTGGTTTAGTTCTCACAGATATTAATGTATGTAATGAAAACAACAAATGAGTTCCTTTTTAAGATGCCTATTTTTTATATATATATATTTAGATTGCTCTTTAATAAAGAAAAGTAATTATCCAATTAATCGATGGAATAAGCGGTAGAATACTCTATTACTAAAAGAATCGATAGCTGCAACCCTACTTTTAATAAATTGTTCAATTTAAAGAATGATAAAAAAAAAAAGCCATTCTTTTAACGTCATCCATCATTTTGTGGCTTTTTTTTTAATATCAGTTCATGCACCGTTTAGGCACCGGTACCGTTTTAAAAGTACCGGTTTAGCACCGGTATCGTAAAAAACCCAAACGATACCCAACCCTACCGCCACCTCCCCTTAAAGAATGTCAAACGATTTGTCATTAAAGGGCATATTGCAGGTTAAATATTTTTCAAAATGAATATATAACCACTTATGAAAACACCATATGAAAAGGTAATGCAGGATTTAAAACGTTTTAAAAAGACTTAAGAGCACAAATTTAGTGGATAAAGTGTCCGTTTCGTTGACGTTCATAAGTTTTCTTTTTTTTTTTGTTGTTGTTTTTTCCTCAACATCACGTCATATACTGTCACGAGAGGGAGTCGTTTGCTGGGCTCTGCGTTGGCTCAGTGCAGAATAGATTGGTATTCTGTGCGAGTCTGTGTGTTTTCAGTAGTTTTTCGATTTCAATTTATCTTTGTCATGGTCAATTAATGTGTCCAGCCTGTCAGGCTGATTAAATTATTTAATTTTGAAATAAGCACAATCTGGCTCCGATCCAGCCACCACTGTCAGAGCGCACCGCTCTGTGACCTAGACTAATGCCCGCCCATCACCCATCAGATTTGTTGGGAGTCACGAGTCCGGCCAATCAACATGGAAGGCTGAAGGCACTCAAAATGTTGCGCTCACACCGAAAGCACTTGCTAACAGGAACTGCGCAGTGATCACGAAAAGGTAAGGCAGCAGTGATTGCTATCAACTTGTAGTGATTTAAGTTGCATTAAGTCACTACACTGAAGTTGCAAAACACCGCAATATAATCAATTTAATGACAAGCAACCCCGTTTCCAGTTATACTGTGAATTCCCAGTCAATGTCCGTCATTGTAGTGATGGCTTTAACAGAGTTTAGCTACTTGGAACAACAGCATGAGAGTTGAAAATAGCCTCACATCGGTGCTAGTGTAACTAAAACCCATTTTAGCTGCTCGCCATTCGGCCATCTTAACGTTATATTGTGAATAGATTATCAACACGAATGAATTCACTCACGTCTGCTGCCGCTGCGGGTTATTTGTTCATATAGCTTCACTGAACAGCGTCCATTAGGGCTTGTACTCAAAAATTGTGCATATTTGGGGAAATTTTGCTTTGTTCTCACATGAAATATGCAAAATATTTAATAATACAGAATACCATATCTATTATTTCTCACTGAATTATACAATCTGATGAGCTAAGAGCATTTAGATCAAGCTCTGTCTCCTGATTTGCGACAGTGATCTCCCATCTCACATGGCACGTTTCTGGCTGTCCTGTATACCTCCTGGTTTTTAGCTCCGTTAATAAACAGTCAAACAAAAGTTTCTACACATAAAAAAGAGAGAATCAATAAACACAATTAGACTACGGGTTGTTTTTTTTTTCTCTCTCTCCTCTCCATGCGATTTGGGGTATAAATAAAGCAAATAATTTTTTTTTATTTAATCCATTGATGTGCAATAGTCAGCTTTTTTTAGGCTATGTTTTAGTCATCAGAAAATAATTATGAGAGGTTAAGCTATTACACATAGCCTGCCCTACATTTCTAACATGTAAATGATTGAAGCCAATACTTCCTTTTCTCCAGCTGTTTAGCTGTAGTACAGTCCCAGCTAATAGACGTTTGTTATAAGAACGTTCTCCAAATATTCAGTGTTGGTTCTGGGAACGTGAAAAATGTCCAGTTGTTGTTTAAATTTACTTCAAAGTTTACAAAATGTTTACAGAATGCTGCTGGATGATCCATGCACTTTTTATGTTGTTATTATTCTTAATATTAATGTTAATATTAACAATTCTTCCAATTAAAGATATGGTAAAAGAATTTAAAGGGAGTCTTTGTCAGAGGCCTTTTTATTCTTAATTTTGACATCAATTTTCATTTTTACACGACACATATCAGTTCAAAATATCTGTTATCGGTCTACTTGAGCTGTAATAAGCGGCATCGATTTGGCATCGGCAATCGGCATCGTTTACAAAGAATGGTGTGAAAAGGGAAAAACATCCAGTATGTGGCAGTCCTGTGGGCGAAAATGCCTTGTTGATGTCAGAGGAGAATGGGCCGACTGATTCAAGCTGGTAGAAGAGCAACTTTGACTGAAATAACCACTCATTACAACTGAGGTATGCAGCAAAGCATTTGTGAAGCCACAACACGCTCAACCTTGAGGCGGATGGGCTACAACAGCAGAAGACCCCACCGGGTACCACTCATCTCCACTACAAATAGGAAAAAGAGGCTACAATTTGCACAAGCTCGCCAAAATTGGACAGTTGAAGACTGGAAAAATGTTGCCTGGTCTGACGAGTCTCGATTTCTGTTGAGACATTCAGATGGTAGTGTCAGAATTTAACGTAAACAGAATGAGAACATGGATCCATCATGCCTTGTTACCAACTGTGCAGGCTGGTGGTGGTGGTATAATGGTGTGGGGGATGTTTCCTTGGCACACTTTAGGCCCCTTAGTGCCAATTGGGCAGCGTTTAAATGCCACGGCCTACCTGAGCATTGTTTCTGACCATGTCCATCCCTTTATGACCACCATGTACCCATTCTCTGATGGCTACTTCCAGCAGGATAATGCACCATGTCACAAAGCTTGAATCATTTCACATTGGTTTTCTTGAACATGACAATGAGTTCACTGTACTAAAATGGCCCCCACAGTCACCAGATCTCAACCCAATAGAGCATCTTTGGGATGTGGTGGAACGGGAGCTTCATGCCCTGGATGTGCATCCCACAAATCTCCATCAACTGCAAGATGCTATCCTATCAATATGGGCCAACTTTTCTAAAGAATGCTTTCAGCACCTTGTTGAATCAATGCCACGTAGAATTAAGGCAGTTCTGAAGGCGAAAGGGGGTCAAACACAGTATTAGTATGGTGTTCCTAATAATCCTTTAGGTGAGTGTATACTGCTTAATGTTGATCACGTCATTTTACATATGCATCCGTTTGTATAAGATCGTTTGTTTCTGCGTTGTCTTCATGTCTTTTGATCAGGAGATTCTGTACTCGTTCAGGAGAGGTGTAATAGCGGCAATATAATTGAGCCAGGGCATCTAGCAACTCTCCGTTGGCTTGGAAGCTGGAAAAACCAAACACTAGTCAGGCCAATCACATCGTCTATAGAGTCGGTGTGCGAGCTTAACATAATGACGGTACAGTTGCGGCGGTTCTGCGATCTCTACTTGAAAACAAAGAAGCTGGTGAACAGCGGCTTTTGAATCGGCTTTGGTCGCGACTCTGGAAGACTTGGTGTTAAGCTTTTCTTTGAGAAAAGAACAAAGAATGGCACTGAAGACTTTCTTAAAGGAAGATGTGTAAGGAGTTTTGCTGACCGTATACGGCAAAAGTTTAATCAACTAGCTCCGCTTCACTTTCTCCTTTGCTCTGGTTGGTTTTAGCGCTAGTGATATAAAAATTTTAGGCAGACTATGCAGTGATATTTTACATTTGCTTTACTATTTTTGTACCGGTCAACGAAAAACCTGAAAATAACTGATTACCGCTTATAAAAATTTAATTTAATATATACATTTTTTTTTTTTAAGCTTGTTTGCTGTACACCCCGTCACCATAGCAGCTTTTAGACATTGTTCTAATTTTTGTTATAAATCAGAAATGACAAGGGAGTCAATGGAGAGAGTTGGCTACAGTGATCCTAGTAAAAAAAAAAAAAGTCTAGAGCCCTGTGCTTAGATAAACACAGAACTGACTGAAAGCAGCTGCCTATTAGTGGGTACCGAATATACCTGGTACTACAGAAATATTGGTACGCATCATCACATTTTCAATTTCAGTACTAACTTGGTACCAAAGTACCGGTATTTTTGACAACCCTAATTGATAGTGCTATATTTACGTACCGCGATATACACGATAATTATAACTTTAGACATTGTATACTGTGATTAATGTATATATCGCCATACCACCCATAAATATTGCTATGACAATACAGTGTGGTATTCACATTTCTTAGTGAGCAGACCAGTATTGTGGCTGTGCATTGAAACTCATTGTGTATGGACATGTTGAGGTGACCCTGTTGCTTCTACTGTGCGGTCTTGGCATAAGGCCTCACACCACATCAATTATGAATGGAGCCCCATGTGGCTTACGGTAGATTGCTGCACCCCTTCCTTACTGTCAATTCACTATCTACTCTGACATTGGCATGGCAACGTGATATGCATCATTGATTTGAGCCATTGAGATTTAAAGATGTAGAGTTCTGAGTGCCTTTGCAGTCCATCTACTTCAATGACACGCAACTAGTAATAGACAGATAGACGTATATTGGCCAGGCAAACTAATTGGACAATTTTTGAAATTAGTGTGTGTATAATAATATCCAGCACGTAAGATTCTGCCGCAAACAGGAAGTTGGAAAGTTTATAAAAGGCTTGTTGTGCACTTAGTGTTTTATTTATTTTCTACAAGTTAGGGTCATAGCCTTAAAAAAAAAAAAAAAACCACCCAGTTTGAAGCACTGAATTCAATTTAGTAATGTTTGTGAAACGAGTGTAAAGGCTATCATTCCTGGTGTTTGGGGAGAGTTGCTTGCTCACGCACATTTGTCTGTTTTTCCCTGTAGTTGCTCAACGATGGCTTCTGGTTGTAGCTTGCTCAGGAAATATATTATGTGCAGATAGATATTAGTATCTAGTAGTAAGTATCTGGATTTTCTGTCAGCTCATTCAGTCTTTAATTTCTTGGTCTCTTCCTAAGGGGCTGGTTCTGAGGGGTGAGGCCGCAGGACCAGACTCAATGAGTTTCCAGCGAAATGTCCGAGAAGTCAGGGCAGAGCACCAAGGCAAAGGATGGCAAAACAAAGTATGCAACCCTTAGCCTCTTCAACACGTACAAGGGCAAGTCTCTGGAGACCCAGAAAACTGCAGGTGAGTCAACTTATCCTTACAAATTGTCTCAGTATTGGAGTGGATTTCTCTCAACCTGTCAGGAATGTTACATATCACCTAAAAATTGAAAGCTGTAAACTGCATTTTTTTTTTTTTCATTTTGCTTGATTTATAAAAAAAAATAAATAAAAAAAAACTTGAATGCAATAATCTTTAATGCAGACAATTAACTACATTTATTTTGGGCAGAAATGTAATCTTGGCACATTGAGACATTAACATGACGTGTAGCTCATGATAATTTGCACTTCAACTCTTAATGTAAGAATTGTTCATTGAGAAGAGCGTCAAGTGATGCAGTGGAGTCTTTGAACTGTTGTTCATTGAGCTCCCCAATCAGCCTCCAGGGCATTGCTGGATCAAATAAGAAGCCTTTGTCCACTCAGTCACCGCTGTGAATTCCTATGAGCTTTAGTAGATGGAGAGTGCCCAAAAACATTTGTTATTGCTGTTGTAAATTGTTCTTGTTAAAAACTCTGAAAACTATAGACTGTTTCATTGACAACAACATAAACAAACGTTACTGCGCATGCACGAATTTGTGACCCAAATTTAACTTCCGGTAGACGTCCGCAAAGAATCAGTAATAACAGAGTCTGCGTTATCTATCTTATGTGTTATCATTTTTCATTTTAATTGTGCAACATTAACTTCATTTATATGTTTTTGTTTCAGCATGTTTATTACAAATAATTAACAATTTCTGTATGTAATATAGAGTGGGGGAAGTGACCCCCTTAAAGGGTTAGTTCACCCAAAACTGAAAATTCTGTTAATTACTCACCCTCATGTCGATCCCAACCCGTAAGACCTTAGAGAAGAAAAATATCTTAATTTGTGTTCTGAAGATGAACGAAGGTCTTATGGGTTTGGATCGACATGAGGGTGAGTAATAATGACAGAATTTACATTTTTGGGTGAACTAACCCTTTAAGGACTGTGTAATGCCGTTCTCTGTACAGTAGCCGGATATAAATGCTTGCGTGCTCGCCTTTCAATCATGCAATGCATCTGAATAACATGTTTCTTTGTTTCATAATGTTGGGAAACATAAGCTTGTAGATAAAGTACCCTATTTGAGATTGATTGTATATGCATCACAAAAACCCTGTGCTCTATGGGCACTGCCATCAATAGAGGATAAAGCAAAAGTTGTTTTACACTCCGTAATAAAGGCCCATTACATACCCAATTTAAATATTTTGCGGGAAACGCAAATCCGATCAGTTATCCAGATGGCGACCACTTAATGTGAACAAATGTACACGCGCTGTGTCCTGATCGACATATGAATAATGAATAAATGTTAATGCCAAGTGTGAACACAGCTAGAATAAGCTACCTCCTAGATTATTTCTGATAACAAGCAAATAAATAAGTAAATTACATTAGACAGACAGACACTGTCAGACAGTCTAAATTACATTAGACGCTGCTCTCGTATGCAGTCAGACTGGATATTTATGAGACTTTCAAGGCTTTTTGGTGACACATGCACTGTTTATGCTTTGGTATCATATGCTCTCTACTTGATCGTTAATATTTATATAATTTATATCCAAGAATAGTACATCAAAAATGTGTTTCTACTGAGTAGTGCGCCATACTAGCCACTAGCCAGACCGATAAACAAACACAGACCGGAAGTTAACTTCGGGCCAGGTGTGTAACTGTGGCAACGCACGTGCGTCCGATGAAACGGTCTATAGATCCTTAGCCTTAATTACACGCGTAATATTTTGATTTAGGCAAATTAAGTTTGTTTTTTTTTTTTTGTTTGTTTTTTCAGTTGCCGCCAGACATGGGCTCCAAAGTTTGGGCAAAGTTGCTGTTAGTCGACGCATGCCCCCTCCAGCTAACCTGCCCAGCCTGAAAGCTGAGAACAAAGGCAACGATCCAAACGTCAGCATTGTACCCAAGGACGGCAGCGGATGGGCCTCCAGACAGGATCAACCAGGAGACGAGCGGTAAAACTACACCTTAAATGATAGGTGTATTGCCTGTTGCAAGATTAATTTTTGAAGTTATAACACTCTTGTTCCAAACATGCTCCTTTAGATTCCTGTGTTCCATTGACACTTCCTTATGATTATAGGCAGCAAGAGACTCCTCCACCACAGCCCAAGCCAACTGTGCCCCAGACCTCTGATGCCCCTCTGGGAGGCAGCCGCTCCTGGGCCAACAGCAAACAGTCTGGGCAGCTGGACGGTAAGCCTTTTCTTCTGTAAGCCATTGTTGTTGGAGTGTTCTCATAATACTACTATTCGGTGCACTGTAAATCCTTATCTAAGCAAATGTACAAATTAACAGAATTATCAATTATGAGTTTTAAAGTCAAGTGCTTCAATGGCACTGTATGTGCAGGAGCTCCTCGGATGAGCAGTCAGTTCCATCAGGAGTTTCCGAGTCTGCAGGCGGCGGGTGAGGTGGAGAAATCAGGTGACCAGGAAGATGAACCCTATGGACCGGGCCCCAGCCTCAGGCCTCAGAGTAAGTCCATTGTCCTTCCCATTCACTTACAAGCTTTGTGTAACCTCCCTGATGCAACAGTTTGAAATATGCAGCCATTTCTTAACAAAAATAATTGGAGATGCATCGATGTATCAGCCACCGATATTTATCGGCTGATTTTTATCAATTTACAACCATCAGCTACAGCATGAAAAAAGCAGATATAACAAACCGATGGTTTATTAATTAACTGCCTGTAGGCACCGTGCTGTATAATGTCTGTTGCATAATCCAAGGTTATAATGTAATATTCCTGCTGCACTGCTCTCTGCTTTTTAATGTTAATCAAACAACAAAAGACCAAAAAAAAAAAAAGAATTGCTCCCTACTATTGACTAAATAACTTTCATAAGGATTCAATTTCCGCGATGTGGAAAACGCAGACGGTATCCAGTCACAAAAACTGAATTTACTGCAAAATGCAGAATGTCACGGAATTTGTATTAAGTTTTGATGAATTAATAAATTGTAGGTTGGTATACTTGTATCGAATCACATATGTACTAGTGTCTGTGAATATTGAGATATTGAGGGGGTTTTTTTCAGTTTTTTTTAAATGTATAACTTTACTGATTTAAAACATGATCAGAACACTATCTATTTTATGACAACATTTCAAATAAGAGGACAAGTGACAAATATTGAAATTGGCCAATAATTGTTTGTTAAAATGGGTATCGGCCCCACAAAATTCTATTGTTGCATTCCTAAAAATAATCTATCATGTGCACTCCCTCACTCTGGTCTTTAATGTCCATTACCAACCAGATGTGGGTAGCTGGCGAGAAGGTGGAGGCAGGAACTTAAACGTTGCTCCCAGCACCTCAGAAACTGAGAGTAAGCCCTCTGAGGAGTTGGGTGTGGGTAGAGGCACACCGTCTCCCTCTGGGGACTCTGATGAGGCAGGAAAGCCCTCTGCCAGTGAGGGCAGAGAAAAGAGGGATGCCAGGGATAGGCTCCCACCTACTGCCCCTCAGCATAAACTCAATGGTGGCCAGCAACCACCGGGAGGGATATCATCTCAGTTCCATGCTGCCCAGTTCAGGAGCATGATGCCGCCATATGTGAGTGGTTATTTAATCATTGTTTATCATTTCTTCTACCTTCTGAAATGTGCCATGCTGTTTTATTTATCTGGCTGGTACTGATTTTGTGAAGTGCTATTTTAATGTGTGAATCTTTTCAGATGTTCAATGCTTACCCCCGAGGGCCCTTTCCTCCTGTACAAGGCAGCTTTAGATACCCTGGACAACAGGAGATGTCTAAGTAAGTGGTCCCATCTGAAGGTCTGAAACCAAACTTAACTGGCTTTAGATGGGGAAAGTTGAAAATGAATGACAATCTCAATTGAACAAGACAAACAATTTGGCATTTTGAGATGCTTCCAGGACATTGGGACCTTTGTAAAGTCTTGCTTTCTCATGTTTCTCTCTTCTCCTCGATTTAGGGGTCCACGGCCTGGAAGACCTTCACAGCCTCCCTCTCAGCCATGGCTGCAGGATCCAGACAGGCCTTCAATTGTTAGTGCCACTGAATTAAAGGAGCTAGACAATCTGGACACTGATGCTGATGAGGGTTGGGCAGGTGAGTGACCATTGGAGAGGTTTCCCCCTTTTTTGTGTGGGTTCATGGTTAGGGTTGGGTGGGGTGAGAATGTACAGTGAACAGTAGAAATGTCTCAGTGATTAGTGGTTGCTATACCATTTATATCGTGACAGATATTCACATGGCTATCAGCTTGACATGAAACTGGAATCATTGAATTGCTTTAAATGTGGCTCATCCAGTCCGAATTTGGAGTCAATACTATTTTGTAGTTTTAGATTATTACCTGTCAGTTTTTAACTCGTAATGCAAAGCACCCTTTTTTTCACTAATGTCAGTACTTCATGTTATGCGTAGCCTTCTGTTTGGAAGGTCATGGGTACAAACCAGAAGTACAAAATAATGAAATGATTTATGAAGTTTTTAATTTCCTGGCTTATTAGTTATTGCCACATTTTATTTCATATGTAAACCATTGTCCATCGAGTCACCATTTTATGTCTTATTTAGGTGCCCAGATGGAAGTTGACTATACTGAGAAGCTGAACTTTAGTGATGATGAGGAGAACCATTCAGCTAAGGAGAAAGGTGATGGCTGGTAAGCACTCATCTGTATTTGAAATAAAATTTGCCACACGTTTTGGGCATAGTAAAAATTGGTTCTATAAAACTTTCTTGCTAAAACTCAGGGAGTGGATGGCTAAAGTTGATCGCATGCGGTCAAGAAACATTGATGTCCAGGAGGGATGGAAAGAAGGAGCAGAGGAGAGGAGTGACGGCAAGAGCTCATGGGTGGAAAGTGGAGATCCCAGGGCTCCCTCCCCTGGCAATATTGTCCATTATAGCAAGACAGACCAACAGGTATGACGTGCAATGGGACAGTAGTCTCTTTGACGTGAAGTTGGCTGAGAATTTGTTATGCTATTATTGCTTCATTGTTTTTTTGGTCTAATTTACAAAAATATTTAATTGTGCAGGGACAAACTGTTGGACGTTCTGTGGGAAGTGGTGGCCCACGTGTTACAAAGCTGCCCACTACAGCACCCCCTGCTGGTGAGGAGGAAACGGAAGCATGGCGACAGAAACGGAAGAAGCAGTCAGAGCTCTCGGAAGCAGTGGAGCGTGCTCGCAGGCGGCGTGAGGAGGAGGAACGGCGCATGGAGGAACAGAGACTTGCTGCCTGCAAAGAGAAACTCAAACAACTGGAGGAGAAACGTCGACCTTCAACTACAGAAAGTACTAAACCAACTACGCAAGCTCACGACGATCACCAGGAAGTGACTGAAACTGTGCCTAAACTACCTGCTGAAACTCCACCCCCTCAGCCTCAACCACCACCCCCCCCTGCACAGCAACCCTGCCTTCCCATGCCAAACCATCAAAGGACAGAGCCCACTGTGGAGGAGGTGCCACAATTTGTTACTCGGCAACCTAGCCCTCCTGTTCATAGGACTGCCCCAGAACCTCAAAGCAAGGTTGATACTGCTGTAACTGAGGAGGTGCATAGACAGGTGGAGAGACAACCAGTGAGAGACTACTTCAGTGCTGAGGAGCCCAGAGGTAAATGGATTGAAAACATCATGTGCTGTTGATGGGATTTTAGTGGTACAGTTCACCATCAGTATGAAAGTGGTGCATACTAAATGGCATTTAATATGCATTTTTGTATGTTCCTGTCACAGAATGTGCGCTGGAAAATTGAGACACACATCTATGCAAAATTCAATGCATGTATGGCAATGTTTTTGTGACATAGAAACGCAAATAGCCTTCTATTGCGGTGAAGTTTTGATTGTAAATCTAAAGAATCAAATAGTTTAATGTACATTGTGAAAATAGACCAGTCAGGGTAGGGTGTAAAAGCTTCTTCGGACAAAACAAAGTGTGGCAAGAACCTTAATTAAGCTCACCTGGTTTGATGCATGCAATGAATAAATTGAGATGGACTTTTCCTGTAGTGTAGCTTAAACAGAGCATGGCACTAGCAACGTCAAGGTCATTGGTTCAATTCCCTGTCTCTTTGGATAAATTCATCTGCATTAGAATAACAATTTACACATCAGGCAGTGTGCTATTTTTAGATTAATTTATTTTATTATTTTTTTCAGTTGAGGAGCCTCAGTTGCCTTTGTCCCGACTGGATCATTCTGTTAATGAAGATGCACCTCTTCCGTCTCAACTGGAAAATGAGGGAGACACCGGCACTGCTGTTCGCCCTTCTGTCACCTCTGGATACTCAAAACAGTTCCAGAAGTCTTTGCCACCCAGGTTCCTTAGACAACAGGTGCTTACTCAGTATCCTGGCTTTGTTGCCTTCTTTTAAGCATCAATGTTAGTTTGAACCCTGTAAAAGATGAAAATGTACAGTATGTTCAGGTCACCTGTCAGATATTTTTATGAACTGGATTTCTTTGTAGTAATTCCTGCTTTAATGTAGATGTAGTTCATTTTTTTTTTTGTCCTTAAATTCTTTAGGAACAGCTTAAACAACAACAATGGCAGCAGCAACAACAGCAGCAGCAGCAAGGTGGAGGGGGTCCAGTCTCTCCCTCAGGGGGTTCTGTTCCCCCTCAGCACAGATCCCTATACCAACCTCTTGGCCCCCACCACCAACACCTAGCCTCGATGGGCTTTGACCCACGCTGGCTAGTGATGCAATCTTATATGGATCCTCGTATGATGTCTGGACGGCCACCTATAGACATGCCTCCTATGCACCCCGGTATTTCTTGCTAAATGAAATCGTTTTCTTCCCTAGTATCTTGCTAACAAACCTGAACACTGTAAACCATTTATAAGATGCAGTAACACATTTTCTCTCGATGTTTTTATATATAAATAAATAAAAATGATGTGGTTTAATTTCCTTGTTTTTCTTTTAAAATACGTTTCCAGTTGTAAGATTTTGACATTTCTGACAATTTAGTTTGTTTTGGAGCATTCTATATGTGAAGTTGTTGTAATCTTATTTCTCATCAGGGAGAATGCCCCCTAAGCAACTGGTACGACGAGAGCCTGCAGACAACAGCAGCTCTGGATCAGACACTTTTGATCATCTGACCCGACCAATCAGAGAACACGGAGTTCCCAGTGAACCTCGAATGGTCTGGGGTTCTGACCCATATCCCCCAACAGAGTCCCTGCCTTCCTCTGCCACTGCTAAAGGTCGAGAAGATGGCAAGGAGCCAAGGTTAGGGACTATATTTTTGTTAATCTCTGAAATGTTTTCAGATTTCACATTTAAGTCCCCCACTGTTAGAAATAATTTGATCAACTTCTAAGATGATTGTTTTCCTCTTAGATTGGATGCTGGTCTAGAGCTGGATAGAGGTCTGTCAGGTGTCTACCCTCAGGACCATAGCCCTCTGGAGCCCCGGGGCAAAAGCGACTTTTTCAGGGATTCATCTGAAACCTTATCTGCTTTTAGTCGTATTACCGAAGATGTTCCAGGTCTCCTACAGCCTGACAGAGCACCAGTCATCCCTTCCTTTGAACCTGAAGAGGTTAACCTTCCCGGTGCAGATGAGGTTGAAGCCATTGGACAGGCTGTATTGAAACGGAGTATCTCTCAAGGCTCCAGTCACTCTTTGAAATTGGAAGAGCCCAGATTTGATGGACTTACCATAGCACAGAAAACCCTGGACTTCCCTGATACTGTGGAAAGACCTGAGGACCCTAAGTCCAGAAAGGAGCCTTTTAGTCAAGGATCTGTGATCAACAGCCGTTCCACTCCTCCTGTGCCTAATGATGGTATGCACAAAACCGAAAAGCTTATCTTGCCTGCACCCAGCAAGCAGAAGTCAGAAATGCGCTGGGGATCCCGTGGACCTGGATCCGGGAGGAGAGAGGGTCCTGGAGGGGAGCGGCCAGTCAGGAGATCTGGACCTATTAAGAAACCTGTACTGCGAGATATGAAGGAAGAGAGAGAACAGAGAAGGGAGAAAGAAGAGCAGCGAGGTGAGCGATCCAAAAAAGAGGGCTTTTCTTCCAAAGGAGTTCCTTCAGCTGCTGTAGAAGCGTCAGATGGACTGAAGCCCTCTGGTGATGGGAAGAAAGTAGTGGTAGAACCTGAAGTGGGAGTAGCGACTGGTGGAGCAAAATCCAGAGATCTTCAGACAACAGTAGGTTCTACAGTCTCATCTGTTGCTGAGGAAAAGGCAGACGTGCCTCCAATTAATGACAAACGTCCTGAACCCAAACTGCCATCTCGCAAAGAGTCCAACCTCCCTCCCAGAGTTTATCGCAGAGACGAGAGGGAGCGGGAGAGAGAACGGGACAGAGATCGAGAGAGAGAACGGGACAGAGATAGGGACCGAGAAGCTGAAAGAGAGAAGGACTGGCCATCTGATTACAAAGGCCGTGGTCGGGGAGAGTATTATTCCCGTGGCCGTAGTTACAGAGGCAGCTATGGTGGGAGGGGCCGAGGTAGCCGTGGCCGGAGTCGAGGGGACTACCCATACAGAGAGCCTCGGTCACGCTCGGACTTACCATTAACTGCTACAGGGACGGCTGGGTTCCGCTGCCGGGAAGAGAGTGAAACCCGTAGTGAGAGCTCAGACTTTGAAGTCTTGCCCAAGCGCAGACGCAGACGAGGCTCGGACACAGATTCTGAAAGTGAAGGCAGAGAATCTGCCAGTGACACCGGAGCATCAGATCGCGAGCCCAGCGCCAAACCTAGCAGACCTCTTCGCCGTGAGCTGCCGGAGTCACGATCTTCTAAATCTGCCTCTGGATTTGCAGCTGGACCTATTTCTGAAAAACCTGGGTCTCGGGATGAGGATGGGCGACCTAAACCAGGTTTTCTGTTAAAGGGTGAGGCTGCACGCCGAGGAAAGGGTGGTTTGCACAGCAGACGAGGTGGCGGCAGGGAACGAGGTGGCCACAGATCTGTTCCTTTCCGTCGGGCTCCTGTCAAAGAGGGCTCGCAGTGGCCCTCAAAGCCCATGGAGACCTTTCGGCCAGAGGAAGCTGAGACCTCACGCACTGATAGCACACCCTCTGAACGACGGCACACCAGGTATGACAACAAGAAGATTGGGGAGGGTGGACAAAGCATAAGAGAGAGGCCACGGAGACCAAGGGCTGCCCGTCCTCCCAGACAGGACAAGCCACCACGATTTCGGCGGCTTAAAGAACGTGAAGCTGCAGTTTATGCTGGTGAAGCTACTCCTGGTATGCCAGTACCTACATCGGTCTCTCCGACACTGTCTAAAACTCATGGAACTCTGGTCACTTCGCCAGAGGGAGGGGTTGATACCTCTACAGCACCTTCTCTCACACCTGATGTGACTCCGACTGAACTTCCTGTCACAGAGACAGTTGTTCCTGAAATTGGAGCCTCTATTGTAGTTGCTGCTGGCAGCAAATCACCGGACTTGTCCAATCAGAACTCTTCTGACCAGGCTAACGAGGAGTGGGAGACGGCCTCTGAGAGCAGTGACTTCAATGAACGGAGAGAGCGAGAGGACAAGAAGCAACTTGAAGCAGCCATGACTGCCACCACTTCCTCATCTGTGCCTACTCAGATCTCTGGGGGACAGAGCAAATCACCCACAGAAAGTGTGGCAATCCAAAAACGGGAGTTAGCCTCTGCAGCCAAGAGGAGCTTCTCCAGCCAGCGGCCTGTGGATCGGCAGAACCGCCGGGGAAATAGTGGGCCTAAAACGGGTCGAGGCTACCCTGGAGGCAAGAGCGAGAGAAGGGGAGGATCTGGAGCCAAATCGGGACGCAGAGGGTGAGTCCTGAACTGTGTTGTCCCAGGAAGTAGAGAGTCTGAGATTTAATATGTTAAGCTTTAAGGCAAGCACCAGTATTATTATAATTCAAATCCTGCCCCTGGATGGCCACTGTGCTGTAGAGTTTAGCACCAACCAACCCTAAATGAAACATCTGAACCAGCTTCAGTATTGCATGAAACATCCAAGCAGGTGTGATGAGGCTAGTTGGAGCTAAACTCTACAGGATGTTGGCCCTCCATGAGTAGGATTGGACACCCCTGCATTAAATTAAGAATTACATTGTAGAACATAACTCATGGTGGACTAATCCAAGACTTCTGATGACACGATGGCTTTATATGATGAACAGATTTACAATGAGAAATTTGTATCAGTGCCCAGCCCTAGTGTCAATAATTATTTTTATTTTTTTTACTTGTCTTCCCTTTATTTTCTTGTCAAGAGTGCATCAGAATGCTTTGTTTACATGTTAAGGTCACTTTTTTTTTTTCTGGGGTAGGATGCCCCCAGAACCCTCTACAACAATTTAATTTGTAGAGTCACCATTTTGCCTGTTGTGAGTTTGCAGGTCTGAATATACTTCAGTCTTTCGTGGCTTCCGGCTTTATTAAAGCATTATTGGAAACAAGTTATTTGATTCTGCCTTACTGTTTTTCTGATGAGCTAATATTTTCTCTGTTCCCTACAGTGCTGCTGCTCAGAATGCAGAAGCTGCCCAGGCTAGTACAGGTCAAAAGGCTGGGAAAGAACAAGCAACCAGCCGCCGGAAAGATGAAGCAAAACAAGCTGTCAAAAAACCCAAAGAGAAAGAAAATGCTTTGTCTCAGTTCGATCTCAACAATTATGCTAGTGAGTGATCAAGACTTTTGTCTATATTGCCAGTTGTTGCAACCTTTAATTAATAGACAATTTTGTATTAACTCTAACCCTGGCCTTTTTTTTAGCTGATTTGTTTCAAGAAATTATTTGTAATTTTATTTTTATTATTATTATTATTATTATTGTATGACTAAGTCTTAATATTGGTAAACTGAATAAAATAGTTTGCAACTCATTGGTCCTTTCTTGTCTTCCACAGGTGTAGTGATCATTGATGACCACCCAGAAGTGACGACACTGGAAGACCCTCAGTCAAACACAAACGATGATGGGTTCACAGAGGTTGTTTCACGGAAACAGCAGAAACGTCTACAGGATGAGGAACGGAGGAAGAAAGAAGAGCAGACTGCACAGGTGAGGAAAGGAAACTCATTCCTTTTATTGTTTTATTCATTTAGTTCAATGCACCATGGCAGTGTACCAACTACATACAATGTATTATACAATGTATAATTGGTGCACTGTTTATTTCACATCCAATGTCTTCTATGTCTGTCCAAATGCTGTGCAGAACTGGAATAAAAAGGGCTCTGGAGAGAAGGGCAGGGGAGGTGGCGGTTCTAAACTTCCTCCACGGTTTGCCAAAAAGCAGCAACAGCAGCAAGGAATGGCAGCAGGGCAGCAGCAGCCATCAGCCCCAGCTCCACAGACCCAGTCTGTTCTGCAGCAGCCTCAACCACAGCCAGCTATCTCTGTGTCACAGCACAACCTGCCTGCCTCTAACCAGAGCACTAGCTCGCCCCAGCCTCTTGAGGGTGCTGTAGCACCTCTGGCTCCTGCACCTGTAGACTTCTCTGCCAAGAGTCAGACACACAATACCCTGGGTACTGAACTGTGGGAGAACAAGGTGGCTGGCTCCACCGTTCTCTCTGATGTCAAGAAACGTACGTGTCTCAACTTAAAGCCATGTTTACTTGCACCACATTTATTAATGTTTACTTGAGTAGTTTCTTGAAAAACAAAGAAATTAAGACCAGTGAGGGTTCAAACCGTTCTGATGGTTGTCCTATTTCTCTTTCTTTTGTAGTTGGACCTATCAGCCCTCCACAACCTCCCTCTGTCAGTGCCTGGAACAAACCCCTCACTTCATTTACTGGGACCGTTACACCTGAGGTGTGAGAATATTTTAAGAATTAATCAAGGATCTTTTCCACCATATTGATATTGTAACAGGCTGGCGAGCACTGTTTTTAATATTCTGAACTTTAAGTGCTGATAATTGCGTGTGTGTGTGTTTTAGGGTGTGAAAGCGAGCACAGACACTGGGGTTGAGCTGGGTATGGACAGCATCCAGTTTGGTGCCCCTTCTTCAGCAGGCAGTACTGACAGTGATGGAGTGCCCACCCTGCTAGAGAAAACCTCTGATAATAAACTACCTGAACCCAAAGAACAGAGACAAAAACAGCCCCGTGCTGGACCTGTCAAACCTCAGAAGGTAGTCCCTGCCTTTGTCTAGAAGGCATCATATTTCCAAGTGAAACAGAATATTTGTATATTTGTGAGATATGTGGAACAGGACATTTATAATTGGTTTAGATCATGAAAATTGGGCTGTGAAATTTACTGTTGTTAAAGCAATAGGGGGTCATACCAAATACTAAAAGATTCTGATCAAATTGATATGCTTGTATGCAAAATAGAAGTGTTTTCAATGTGTCCCAGACTTTTGTGTATATAGGTGAATAATTAACATCTAAAAATCAAATTCTCCTCTACAGTTACCTGACATCCCTCCTCCAGAGCACAAGGAATATAAACCTGGACCTATTGGTAAAGAGCGTTCGCTCAAGAACCGCAAGGCTGCCAAAGATGTGCGTCAGTCCGATGGAGAGGGCCTGGATAAAAGTGGAACTGGAAGCAGCCGAGACAGAGACTCCAGCTCACCTACTAAAGACAAAGTACCTGAGCTGGGTGGAGACATTGAGGGCATGATCACTGCTCCATCAGCAGAATACTCCAGCAGCTCTAAGGTGCAATATAATATCCTGCTTCCTCAGTCCTTTCATTTATACACTACTGTCACTTATGATCAATTTAATACATCCTTTCTGAAAAAAATTTACTTTAAAACTCACTGAACATTTGAACTAAAGACGTTACAAAATATTTCTTTCAAATAAATGCTGTTCTTTTGAACTTTAATATTCAAAGAATCCTGAAAAAACGAAAATCTAAAGCAGCACAACTGTTTTCACATTGCTGCTCAAGAAACATTTTTATGAAATCAGCTATTTTAAATTTTCTATTACACTTTTTATTTTTTTCTTCAGTTATTCGATTCATTTATTACACTATTACATTATTTTACAATATTACACTGTTTTTTTCAGGAATCTGTGACTGACTACACAATTCCATCGTCCTCTTTAGCTGACAACGTCCCCACTGCAGGGACCAAGATGGAGGAGAGCCTTGTGGCCCCTGTTAGTGCTTTTATCAATCTGTGTGGTTGTTTTTTTTTTTTTTTTTGGGAGGGGGTGGGGGGGGGTTTATGTGTTCTGATCAATTTCTTGGTTATTGGTTCAGGTTGCTCTTCCGCACCCATTACCTATTCAGCGAAGAGAAGCCCTGCAGCAGAGCTCCAGCCTTGCCACTGTCTCTCCTGCTACTGTAGACCTCACACTCAAAGTAAGATACGCACTGAATGGTTGCGTTGCATTGGAATTTTGCTACCAAAAGCATCTTGTAAAGCTGCCTCTCACGGTTTTCCTGCAGATGGAATCAGCACGCAAGGCTTGGGAGAACTCGCCTAGTCTGGGGGAAAAGAGCTCTCCTGTCACCTCCTCTGCTTCCCCCATCACCAGTGGAGGAGGAGCAGGCAGTGCCTCCTTCAACTCCTTCTCCAGTGCTTCAGTGCCTCAGATACCTGTGGCCTCTGTCACCCCCAGCACTTCGCTGTCCGGTAGGATTTCACACTTTATGCTTTGACACTTTCATGGGGTGTGCTGGTGAAAAGCGTTTCAAACAGACATTGGCAGAATTTTAATATTGATCCTCTGTTACATAGGATCTGCAACCTACACAACGTCCTCTCTAAGCACGAAGAGCACATCAGCCTCTGACCCTCCCAACATCTGTAAAGTGAAGCCCCAGCAGCTGCAGAGTTCAGGAATGTCTAGCACTAACTTTTCCCAGCTGGGCTGTGCGCCTTCTTTGTTACCGCAGCAACAGACCCCACAGGTGTTCGTATCCCAGTCTGCAGCAGGTATTTTTATTTATAGACCACAACACCCTCATGCAGTTATTATAAATACATTATTATTATTATTCATTTTGAATATTGTATTTTGAATGCTGCTCATCTAATTTAATACACTATTGTTTAAAGGTTTGGGGTTGGTAAGACTTTTAAAATGTCTCTTATGCTCACATTTCTTATCAATGTTGAAAACGGTAGTGCTGCTTAATTTTGCTCTTTTTTTCAGGATTCTGTTTAATAGAAAGTTCAAAATAACAGTATTTATTTCAAGTAGAAAATGTTTATAACATTATAAATGTCTTTTACTGTCACTTTTGATCAATTACATGCATCCATTAATCTATTATTTCTTTAAAAAAAATACTGACCCCAAATTTTTGAACTTTTGTCTGTTTTTAACCATTTCTAATTTATATGGCATTTCTATATTTTATATCTCCATACAAGTCTTTTGAACAAGTGACCAACTTTTCTTTCTAATTGTATAGGTTCTGCAGGCCAAATCCCGGCCTTCTACATGGACACCAGCCACTTGTTCAGTGCGCCCCACCCTCGCTTGGCTCCTCCCACTATAGCCCAGCAGCAAGGCTTTCAGCCTGGACTCTCACAGGTACCACCCACCACCAGTGTCCCCCTCCAGCAGTTTCAGCCTGTCAAGTCATTATCTTGGAATAATGTTTCCAATAGTCTTTTTTTTTTTTTTCTGAAGTTATTGAGGTTGGTTGACACCATGTTATGATTTATTCCCTATAGCCCACAGCAGTGCAGCAGATCCCCATCCCTATCTACGCTCCTCTGCAGGGGCAGCATCAGCACCAGCACCAGGCCCAGATGAGCCTCAACACTGGACCTCCAGTGTCTCAACCTCAAGACCTCTTCAGCTCCTCCTTACAGACCTACAGGTGCAGCAGACTGCCTTTAACTCTGCTGCTTCCAACAATTTTATATGTAATATTTCAATGTTTATCATTGCTCTCTTCCCTTCACAGGTCTCAGCAGGCATTCATGCAGAACAGCCTCTCCCAGACATCTCCCATGATGCTGTCTGGGACGCCACTGCACAGTTACCCTGGAGTGCAGCCCCCAGATTTGGGCAAGCCTCAGTCTAACCTGGCCTTCCAGCAGACCTCAAACACCCAACACATCCCCATCCTGTTTGAGCCCCAACTGAATCAGCCGTCTGGCATGGGAGGATCGCAGCTGATAGACACGCACCTACTGCAGGTCAGAATTTAATTCTGGCTGCTCATGGCCTACTATATTTGACTCTTTCCTACTTTTTCAACCTGCCATGACCTTGTTCTAAAGTCTGCTGGTTTTTTGTTTTTGGTGTGTGTGTGATCTGCAGCGTCAGGGAATGAGTCAACACTCAAACCTGTACTCTGGACAAGTTCAGCAGCAGAGCAGTTACTACAGCTCAACACAAAGTCCCAGCTCTGCCCTACAGCAGGTGACCGTTCCTGTGCCAGGTTCACAGTTGTCTTTGCCCAACTTTGGCTCTGGTGGTGGTCAGCCGCTCTTGGCTTTGCCTCAGTCCCTTCCTCCGACTCCTCCCCAAGCACCACCTCCCAGCCTCAACCGCCAGCCCCCCAGCAATCAGCCCTACCGTGGCCTTATTGGCCAGAATACACACAGTATGATGCAGCCTTCCAATAAGGTTTGTGCACAAATGCACATACACTGATACCCATGATGTTTGATACCCTTTGCTTTATTTTATTTTTCTGTTTAAGTTTTTTTTATATTTATTGTACTTCATGTTTAATTTACTTGCAATAACCAAGTTAATGACATCTAGACCAGGGATATTTACTTATTTTCTGCATGGCAAGTGTTCATTTTTGACCCTGTTGTATATTCATTCCTGCTTGGTGAAATTCAAATATTCTGACATAAAATCATGTGAAAGGCCTATTTTAATTTGTTTATATTTGTGGGGGAGTTGGGTGGGTTATATGAATGGAATCAGAAAGGAACATGCAGCTGTATGATGCCCAATGGGGTTACCATGGAAACATCTCTATTTCTGCTGTTCCATAAGCACCACCTATTTTCAGAGTAAATTTGTTCAGACCAATTATATAATAGACGTAATTTTTAAGCTGAAATGTGAGGTGTACTAATTATACAACTTTTTATTTTAATTTGTCAACTTGCATTTGAACTGTAATGTTGAGATTGTTTAGGACAACACCATAGCATTGGTGTTTTTGAAACATAGCTCTATTCTAATATCGTAATTGCAGGTATGCCGTTACTGTATCACACACAGGGCTTATTGAAACATGCATCCTTGTTATGTTGTAGATGTGTGAGATGGATCTGAAGCTCTTCAGCGGTGGAATGGATATGAAGCCTGGAACTCCACCTATCAGTGCCAGAAGCACTACCCCCACCTCTAGCCCTTATAGGTGTGTTTGTGTGCATGCAAAGCCATCCAGCTTAAGGCCCAGACACACCAAACCAACATCAAAGAATGAGTGGCGACAAAAGCTTCTTTTTTTTTTTTTTTTTTTTTTTTTTTTTTTTTTTTATCATGCTCACAATGGCTGCATTTATTTGATCAAAAAATACAACAAAGTAATGTGAAATTTGTATGTCTTATAAAAGTGTTTTCTATGTTAATCTGTTTTAAAATGTACTTTATTCCTTTTATGGCAGAGCTGAATTTTCAGCATCATTACTCCAGTCTTCAGTGTCACATGATCCTTCAGAAATCATTCTAATTTGCTTACTTGGTATTCTTTTGATCTTTTTATTCAAAGAGTTCTGGAAAAAAAAATTATTCCACAAAATTAAGCAGCAAAAACTTTTGCACATTGCTAAGAACTATTATTGAGCACCACTAATTTATAATATGCTGATTTAGGGCTCAGTTATATTTCCCAATATTACTGTATTTTTGATCAAATTCAGCATTGAGCCTAAACTCTGGCTTGCTGTTTTTCCCTTTTGACTTAATTTTAAGCATGCATTAGTCACTTCAGTTTTTCTTCTATTTTGATTGGCTGTTAGTGAACCAACCCATGAGATTTGACCGATGGACAATTTAACATAATCAATTGGCTGAAAAGCCACTGACTGGGTCTGACTAGTGTCAGTGGTGTAGAACACACCCAGAGCAAAAACTAGACCAACAGACAGATGCTCAGTTGCAGCTCATTGGCTGACAAATAACCTTTGGCTTGGTGTGTCTCGGCTTTTTTGTGCACTGGATGCATATCCGTTATTTGTTGTAGGCATGTTTTGTATGTTTTTTTGACAGCTTCTTTGTTCTCAGGGCAAGCTCCACAAGCCCCAGTAGCCAGTCTAGCAAGATGAACAGCATGCTCTATCCCAAGCAGTTCCAGTCGGGATCTGCAGGAATGCGCATTGCCCAGCACTTCCCAGGACAGTTCAACCCACAGGTCAGCTGCTACAGACATAAATCTTCTAAATCTTAATTCAGTCATGCTTCTTGAGTATTAAGTGTTCCCCATCTTTATTATGCATACAGATGTTGTCTCAGGCCAACATGGTGTCTCCATTGGTGCGTCCACCCCACGCAAACTCCTTTCCTGGAGGGGTGCAGCGTTCACCCATGGGTCCACCCATGTCCCCTAACCTGAGCGGGGGTCTGATGCCCCATCCCAGACCCCAGCACCCTCCACGTGGACCTTCTGGTCCCCCGTTAGCAGCCCGCGGAACACAGGCTGCCCTAAAAGCAGAACAGGACCTTAAGGTGAGCGTTGTGAATAAATTAAAGTAAAAGTGTGGTTTTGATTTTGTTGACTTTAACGGCATTGGTTCTCAACCAGGGGTCCTCAATAGGATTAAAATAAAACAGATCATTAAAATAAGCAAAAACAACAATCTTATTTCAATTCATCTTTTTTTTTTTTTTTTTTTTTTTTTTTTTTCTTTGAAGCACAGGATCTTAAACCTGGATATGAGGTAGCCTAATTTTAAGTCATGTAAATTTAATAAAAGTATTCCATTCCATAATATTCTCAACTAATGCTGTAAACTATACAGGAACCCTGTCAGTTTGTGCATTACTAAATTAAAGGTTAACATTTAACAATTGCACAAGGAACTTTTTATATTTTTTGTTTATATTAATAACCTTTTAATGACACTTATGTTTCTACTCTTGTTTGAGATGCATGTATAAACTGCGACTTAAATCCACCATGAACGAATCCATTTATTCAAACATGCAATAAATAGACACAGGTTAAGTAAATATGTTCTGGGCGTTGAATTGCTTTTCTGAGGTAATTGTAACTTGCGTGTTTTAATGACACATTTCCGAGGTTAAAACACTGAGCACTTGTTAAAAGGTGGAAACCACTGCTTTAGAGGTTGTATATGGGGGCACTTTCTATATTGGTTTTAAATGATCTCTCACTCTCTCCTCGCTCTCATTTTCACTCAGGCTAAACAGAGAGCTGAGGTATTACAGTCTACACACAAGTTCTTCTCTGAGCAACAACAACTCAAGGCTCCAGTAAGCAAGCCCACTCGCATGGAAGGAGCAGGCAAACCCACCGACAGCATCACTTCAAATCACCAGGGGATGATGCCACCTGACCGTGCAGAGTCTGACAAACCTGCACCTCTAGCAACAACCAAACCCATCCGGACGGGTCCGATCAAACCGCAGGCTGTCAAACCAGAGGAGAGCAAATAGTCATTATTGCTTCAGAAAGAGCACATGGATGGATGGAAGAATGGACTGAGAGGCCAGAGGCTTGAGGGAGGGGAGGGGGGGGCGACGTCCTACAGCACCTGAAAGCAGCAGAGAAGTCTAGGGAAGTTGAGTGATGGAAGTTAATTTTACGAGGTGATGTGCATTTTTCACATTTACTGTGCCCTTTTTCCTCATCCTTTTATCAGTCCATCCATTCTCTCTGCTGTGGTTGGCATTACAGAGAAAGCGCCCCTCCATTGTGTGAACTGTACATCCCCAGTGAACAATGAAGGTAGACATCAACAAAAGTTACACTTGCTGCTGAGAATGCCATTTTAAATAGCAATATGATTTACTTTTCACTTTCACATTTCCTCATGTAAAGAAACATGTTTTAGGAAGGCAGATCTTTTTTTTTTTTTATGATTGAAGATGTTTTTCCCACTTTTTGTTGTTCCTGATGTTCTCGAGGAACAATGTTGAGGCTATGGCGATTAAAGATACAATGAAATGTCTACACACACACACTCGCATATAATTATTGTGTGTGTACACCTCTCAACATTACCTGTACACTTACTTTCACTTCAACCATGTGTATTGGCCTTAACAATACATAGAATGTCATTTCAGCAGATTAGGAATTGATTACCGATGTGTCTGATTAATTCATCGATTGCAGTCTCCACTGTGAGCCTTCCCTCTTGCCTTCTGTCAGTAGTCTACGCCTGCAAGAATTGAAGATTGTGCGTTTGCGTGTGTGCGCGAAATAACCTTGAATCTTTAGCCAAAGGTTAGGCGTAAGAGACCTGAATCCTTTTAGATGAAAATATGATTTTGACAAAGACTGCTCAGCTTGGTCAACAGATAGTAGAATTATGATGGAATATTTTCTTTTCTTTTTTGTAAACGGTTCCTCCAGATCAGGCCTATGTTTGATATGTCCTAAGCTTAAGCCCCTCCCCTTTTGTGAACGAGTACAGATGTAGACACACCCACTTCTAGAACTCCATTCTTTCACCTTCCAGCCTCTCCACACAGCTCCCAACCATGCTGCTGACCAACTCTGACTCTCCTGACCAATCACTGCAGAGGAGGGGCGGGGTTTGGGTTGGGGTGAGTGGTCAAGCAATTTAGGTTCAATGCTAAAGAGCTACAGGTTTAGAAAGAGGAATGTTGAGCATAAAGCAGCCAAACTTGATGGGGGGGTTTGGGGCAGGAGTGATGCAAGTCTTGAACAGAGGTTGCCAGATGTTTTGGACTACTCTGTTATGGTGACCACAGGCCTAAGTATACAAGGTCTTTCTCCAAACCGCTCCTCTTGGGGTTGCTATTGCAAAGAAGGGGCATACAGTTGAACATGAGTTTAGTATGCCCCCCCATTTCTTGTTTGTTTAGTAAGTATGAGAAACTACAAACAGAAGGGGAGGAGAGGGAATTGATTTGTTTTCTTTTCCTTTTTTGATTTCTGTTTTGTTTTACTTGTACAGGGGTTCAATCGCTGTATTAAAATATGTAAGGTCTTATTTACATTCTCCTGGTTTGGTTACAGAAACTAATAAAATAATATGCTGTAAAAAAGAGCTGTGGTCATGTTTGTTTTTTGGTTTTGAGGTGCTGAATTTATTAAGATGCATGCAAAATAAGACAACACCACTAAATTAAAAAGAGGCACACAGATTCACTTTTTAAATCTTTATTCTCATAAGTTAATATACTTAGAGCTACAAGATCCCAATCTCAAGCAGCACAGAGTCTTGAGGCAAATTCAAAGGAGAGTAAGGAAAACATTCATCATATACAGAGTAAGGATAGTAGGCTACGATTGCGTGAGGAGTGGAGCATGTACACAAGCAAGGGTTTTGTTACGGTTTTTAAAGTTGCAAACCTCTGTACAATCTTTCAGTCAAGAGGCAGGCTTACTGTGATTTAATTGTATGCCATTATATTTCCCCCCCTTCCTTGAATTTATTCAGTGCCGTAAACACAAAAAGACAAGACATTACTTACAAAGGTAGAAAAATAATTTCTCTATTAACATGTTAAGTGGACAAAATCACTGAGGACTTGTGGCCTCAGTTTATTAAAAACTGCTATCATGATACATGATTAGATACTTAATCCATATGGGAACTTGTTGGTCAAATTAACTTTTTAGCATGTCTTTTAATGAACAGTCCACTTCTTAATGTGAAGATGTGCAATGTAGTCACCGGTATGCTTAATTTCTTCAATTGATGTCTTGGAAAAATAGCCTTTATACAATTGTTTGTGCTTAAATATCAGGAAAATGTTATGTTTTTTTGTATCCATTATATATACTATTGTGTTGGTGCTAGCACAATGTCCATAATTGTGGTTGGCTTGTCCAGTTGCCTTTTTACTCTAGATTGTCTATAATTGTCAGTAATTGTAAATATCAGTAAATCCAACAATAGCTGTCCCACTGGATGTTAAAATATTAAGAACATTACAAAATGCGTCTATAAGCTGGGGTGATATGGAAATTTATGCTGTCGGCGTCGCTTTACTCTTGCTTGCCTAGTCTCACTTTATAAGATACAATATAATAGTTATCCCAGGCGTTTAGCATTCTCTGCACTGGGTTGTAGTCTACCATGCTGTTGTAGCGATAACGGTTTTTGAATGGCACTGAGATCTGTTTACCCTGGCTGGTTGCAGTGTCATACATGTAATTTATGGTGGTGTTTGGCGAGGAGTAACTAGCAACCGTGTACAGCTTGCCACAGATCATGAAAGCATTAGCCACGGAAGTCTTGCGGATTTTAGTCTCCCAGGTGCCCTTCACCTCCAAGTTGTGAGGGTCCAGCTGGGAGATCACGATAGCCCCCTTGGCTTTGTTGGTGCTGTATATGGCCCATAGACCATTCTCATCTATTGCCAGGTCAATGTCTGTGTAACCACCCCAGGAGTAGGGGAATATACCGTGGAAGCCAGCATGGGGAAGATCACGGCGGGCAGCAATGCTCTCGGAGAGTAGATCATATCTTAGAAGGGTGCGACTGAGCCTCCGTTGGTAGTACAAGGAGCCTCCATACATGGTGGCACCTGTGCTCTCCACAGATTCTGGCAAGAGGAGGACTTTGGTAGGAAACCCACGTGATAGCTGGTCCATGTTTTCATACCCGAAGAGTTGACGCACATCAGACCCTACGGCATCGATGCGCCATACCATCTCTGGACCATAAGGTTCCTTGGCTTCTGGGTCTTGCATCCAGACACCGTATTTGCCTGCAATACTGTCAGCCTTACGGTGCACCTCAGGATCTTCTACCCACACCAGGTCACCACAGCCTGAAAGAAATCAAGAGATTGGATGCTTGCTGAAAACAACGGATTGCCAATGACAGGTTGAAAGATGTCGTCATTAAAACAAAATCTGCTAAAGGTGGAAGAGAGGACAACTTGTCCTACCATTCCTGCTAGTGTAAAAGATTAGAAGCATACTTAACCTTTCCTAAAATACCCTGTAAGAGAGAGGTACTGGGGGAAGGGATGCTTGGCAGAATTCAAAGGACTTCTTGGGAAAAACCTGAACCATGATGTCTTTGTTTAGCAACATGGTTGCATCAAGTGATTCGCATTACCATTTTGGCGCCTTACTAAACATACACGCTCCTTTTATAAGCTAGATTATTTTAGACTTAAATGAATTGTTAAAAATAGCAGTATTTGTGTTAGTGCTGTCAGCAGGAATGAAAGCTATGTGCAAAGTATCAATTTTTCAGGCACCTGAGATGAACAGATGTAGGGGCATATATATATATCAACATGACTTGACAGTCAAGCTAATGTCGGAAGACATCTACTAGGCCCTGTTTACACCTGGTATTAAGATGTGTTTTAGTCAATCAGATCACAAGTGGATGACACTAAATGGGGTCTAAAACATTTGAGCTTGTCCACTTTCGACCATTTCAAGAGGTAGTCGAAAACGCATTTGACCGGATTGCTTTCGGAGTGTAGACACTCAGGGTTGAATGTGTTCGAGCAGCCACAAAAGACCGCCTAATCTCTGCCTACTGACTTAATGCCTAAATATTATGGGAAGCGCACTAGCCAGACAGGATTTAAACTTTGTCGCCTGAAGACCCAAGTTTGGTTTGAAGACGAAATACGTATCCAGAGCATAGACGAAGGCATGTTTTTGCACCGGTCATGTTCATATGTAAATTGCGCAAACTTATCTTGTCCATTAGATCGAAAGATCTGAAAAAAGCCGTACATTTACCCGCCCGTAGACCCTCCCCTCGAAGAAATCAGAACTGAAGTGGTTGAAAGTGGACAAAAGAGATAGGTGTAAAAAACACTAGGTGTTAACTGAAATGTGTCTCCCTTAATACCAGGTGTAAACAGGGCCCTAGATTGTGGCTTTATGTGATAAAGACACCCTAGGGTTAGGGTGTGACTCTCACCTGAGATGTCTGCTGGACCTTCCAGATTTGGGGCAGACACCTCGGTGACCACAGCTGTCAGCTCTTGATATCCTGGATTTGAGTAATGCCATGCAGGATCTAGGAGAGCAATAAGGCAGAAATTCACATACTCAAATTGAGACATGCATGTGAAGGTGTTGAGGTCTACATTTGTCAAGCCTTCACTATTACAATGGCAACTAGTGACCATGACAAGGCAATAGTAACAAGAATATCAAAGATTTTGTCTTATTTGCAGTATGGATGGTGCAGTTGGTTCTCTGCTTGAGTAACTATACCCCTACCTCTTAAACTGCTTGTGTCTCCTTGTGCATCCCCAGTTCTGGATACGAGGTGGGAAAGTGCAGGACCTAAAAGGCAAAGACACATGATCAATGTATACTGTTATGTTCTGGGAAAGTTTGCTGTCCCTTATTATCTGGATTCTCTAGACCACAAATGTGTAGACAGTCCAATCAAAAGGTTATAATCAGCTCTCAAGTGAGTACCATGACCAAGTCTAAACGAGTCAAGTTGGACAGACTTAAAGGCTTGGCACTGATCCTGAGTTGCCTGAGAGAGGTATGTTTGTTGGGATGCATGGTTCTGGGGGACTGGCAGCTCTACTGACAGTCAGGAATCTAACAGAAAGAAATAAACAGCCCTGAGTAGATTCCCAGCTGTCCCGGAGCCTGCCAGACTCCAGACCTCCCATTACACATCCGAAACTCAGAGATGCACTCCAGCAGGGTGTACATACACACTTCCTGGTTAATGATCTCAAACAAAAGCATAGCAAAATTAAAAGCCTTTTTTTTTTTTATGTAAAAATACCTTTTCCTATCCCAACTTGTGCATGACTTTTCGTGATCTGACTTGTCAACTTCTGGCTCAAGAAGTACCTGTTTGTCCAAAGTCCAAAAAATGGAAGCTCTGGAAGGGTTGGAAGGGGTCTTTTAGAAACCTTGTTGGACATTTTTAGTTGGTTTTGTTTGGTTCTACTAACGATGCAGAAGGGCTCACTCAAAATGATCTTTATTTATTAGCCATTTTATTGCCCATGGGCTAAATTACCTCTGTTAGGGCCCTATGACAAACTATGGTGCCACATTATCATTGATATAATAATGCTTACACGACGTGAACATCTGAAAGCTGACTGTGATTGATTGTTGTAATGAGGGTTAAAAAGGGCTGCTGATGATGACGATAGCTTGCTCAGACCTGCAGTGGGAAGGTCTGTAGTTACTGTCCTTTATCCCTATAATCAACACATGCTCATGCATCACTACAAGGCAACAAAAGCATGTAATTCCCAAGGTTTGTTTGCAGGTGTTTGTACTTATCTGTATATCGTGCCTAATGGCTCCCTGAGAGATCAAGCAGAACTAAAGAACCTTCTGGACCAGCTGGTAGCGTGTTGCAGGCTAATTTATTTGCAGGAGCCTTCACATCTTAACATCTTGAAGACTTTGGAGGTGTTTTTATTTTGTACTGTTCTTTTTGGTTTTGCAACTCTAGGCTGTGAAGCACATGCCAGCTCTTATTATAATTCTAAATGAGAATTCCTTTCGTTTAAAATATCGTATTGAAGATTTCCAAAACACTTTGATCTCCAGATGCACGCATTCATGTGTTCGTACTTAATGAGGTGACACTGACACTGAACATTCATATGGCTGAATGGAACAGGGATCCTGATGTTTTATTTATTGCACAGACTGTTTGCATGTTCAGTTTGGCAGCTTCACTGCTCAGTCATTTTTTTCTCATTAAAATGTTTTACACATAGTACTTTTAAAAAATGTACTTGTAGTCGTAGAATAAATTAATCACAACTGACTGAAAATATAGCATTTCTGCAATTGCATTGGTACCAGACAACATTTTGCTGCAAAGTGTTAGTCCAAGACGATTGCCATATATAGCAATATAAACAAGTAATAAGTGCACCTTTGAACCTTCCATTAAGCAACGTAATTAACATTTTGTATCCATTGGTAAATTACCGTTTATTCAGCCCCTTTCTGTGCTTGTGCAAGATGGATGGCCTGGTTTCTTTTCAATCTCAAAGAGCTGGAATCTGTCGTCCTTTTGCAAATAGGGTGTCTTCAGTGCTTCTGTCCTCTGTCGTTACATTTTTATTTTCATGTTTTTTTGGGGGGGGTTTTACATTACATACGTGTAGGTGTGAGGAGCTGTGGTGCTGTTCACAAGGGTCAGTGTGAGAAACGGAACAAATGTCAGGACATGGACAAGAGGAACTGATGGGGAGGAATATATAACCTCTATAAAAGTTATTTGGGACATGAACTTTAAATACCTTATTTGTGTCTAAAATGTAAGTTATTTGATATTACCTTTGTTTCTAAAACTGTAGTTATAAAGTATTTATTTGGTAAATTACAAGAACAGAATATGTCAGTAAAGCTTAACCAAGACAAGTTTTTAAAGTACCAACACCAGATTTAATCTAGCACTAACAACCCCAGCGGGGAACAGTTACCCCTGACCTCCACCCCTCCTCATGCAGCATCAGTCAGTGGTCTGCTGGGAGCTGTCAGTAAGACTTTACTGCCGAGTGTTAGCACACTACTGTTTTACAGCTTCAGCGGCTTGCCCGCAACATCCTCATGACTCTTTCAGTCTTTCACTGATATGTTGACCTGCTCTTATGATATATGACAGGGGGATGTCACCTAGTTCAGCTCTGATCTATCTATACTGTTCACTACATACGGAAACAATAAGAGTCTGTTCCAAGGTGCCAGTGACTCTATAGCATGTCAAATGCTCAAACCCTCTGCTTTCCCAGACACCACACCTGTTTACAAGTCACTGCTCAGTTGCATTTAGTAATCATAAAAGTAAGATTACAAGTTAGTGTATATTTTGCTTGAGCATTTTACATCATTATACTGACAAAACAAAAATTGGTATTGGCGATCTTTCACACTTTATGAGGAAATTTATTTATTTTATCATGAAAAATGTGCAGCAGTTTTACATTTAGGGGTACACGAGCTTGTCACTGGGACAGTACCATTAATGGGACACTTTTGTACTATATCTATAAAGAATATATTTTAACACCTTAGAGTAATAATATGCATTTTTGTGATATTACTGTGAACCCTTTTGGAGTAAATAAGATACCAAGGTTTCCTTTTGAGGGTACTGCCCCAGTGAAAAGTTGTTGTACACATGAAGGTAACATTTTTGCACATAACACATATATCCCAAGCAGATCAAATGTTTTTGAACGTTTGGCTAGAGGGGGCCAAAATATCATTTTGGTTGCAGGGATGAACTATAAAAACTATCCAGACAATTTTCTTGGTTGTCACGACTCACCTGGTCTGAAGCTGTTGTCATTTTGCGGCACTCTGGGAGGAGGTTGTTGCGTGCAGGGTCTGCTCCTCAACCTTTCAGCCTCCTGGCGGAGCTCTTCCATCCTCTGCTGCAGGTCCTGAACCTGTCTGTCCAGTCTTTGCTTCTCTCTCTGGAGCTGAGCCTTCTCCCGCATCACCTGGTTGTAAGAGTCCTGGAGACCTGACTGAGATTCAGAACCCTGTGATGACTCTGACACGGCTTCCCCTCCTACGAGACGGGCGACCAGCGCCTCTAGCAGCCCCAGGCGGGACTTCATGGCCTCCATCTCAGGATTTAAACCTGGTGATGGACAACTGGCTTCTGTAGGGCTGTCCACTGTGAAGCTGTACTGACAACGGCCATTGCCGGCATTCGCTCGATGAAAATTAGCACTGCTCTGAGCCTGGGTGCCCATAAGCAGGCAAGAAGCACACAACACAGCCCAAAACCACATGTTGAGGTGGACCTCAGATACCTGGAAACTTCTTTATCAGATGCTCTTCTTCCAGGAAGGTTTACGCAGAGGCGACTACTCTTTCTTCAGATCACTTGTCTGTCCTGTCCTCTTTAGCTCTGGCACTAATCTGTCCCTTCCCTTTCACCTGACAAGCGTAACCGGAGCTGCTTACTTCTCTCGCGTTCCACTAGTGACCTCTCACCTGAGTCTTTTCAATCTTTCTCTCGCATTGACTTCCTCTCGGTTGTGCAAAAGGTTGCCTTTGAGGGGCTGTTCAGAGTGTCTTGGTTTGATTGGTGGTTGATGCCTGTGATCCCTCAGTTTGTCTCTTCGGGTTTGGAGGCAGTTTGTCTGAGTCCGGGGCACATTATGCTGGGACTTATTTATACAGTCAGGGAGAAAAGGGAGGGAGGGAGAGACTCAAAGAGGGACGGAAGAAAAGGAGGGATGCTGTGTGCTTGAGGGATTGCCACAACAAAAAGATCCTTCCAGAGTTCTTTCTTTGCCACCTCCTCTTGGAGGGCATATCGGAGCATGTGTGGGATGGTTTGTGTGTTGTTTGTTTAGCTTTGTGTGCAGGAATGCAGGGGCAAACACAGGTGAACACAGGGTTTGTTAATGTCAAAGTGTTATTTAATGGTTTGTATGCTCCGGTATTTCACACTGGGTATTGTAGTAATTACTTATGTAATGTGCCTAACAAACTAGGTAGGTGTGTGTATGTGCGAGTTTCTACTGGGGAGAGCATACCTTTCTGCTGCTTTCTAATTCGGGTGTTGCGGTGTATGTGGTCCTATCGGTTTGCTGCTGGTGATTCACAGCCAGGGGATCTTGCTGTGGGGAACCCAAGACAGGCTGTTAAGAGGGGGTGGATTTGGATAGAGTTACCCCATCCGGACAGTCCATGGGAGAGGTCCACAGTGTTGGTTTACATGTTGAGCTTAGCTAAAGGGGTCAGAATGTGATGCAAACGGTAGCAGAGGTCAATGGGTGTTTGAGGTGTTAGTGATCTTGTTGATGGCGTTTGTAACAGTTTAACGTAACACCGATAACAGCCTCAATCTTCAGAATCATGCTCCCTTGCCCATTTCTCATTCTGTCACCAACCTTCACAACCCCTTGCTATTTAGTTTCATTCTTTCTCATTTGCTTATGACATCCCACTGTCATTTCCACCACTCTTCCCTCCACAGTTCATCACCTCACTCTTTCAATAGGTCTGTCGCTTGTTTTTGTTAGTTTACTTAGTAAACATTGGCTCAGAACACTTTCACACTCTTTTATCTATAATGTGGCCCAGATGGCTCAGGACTGGAATCTCTCTTCATGGTGGCCATTTGTTTTTTGTTACGTTTGAATGTGCATGAGATGTCTGAATTTCTTGCCCGGTTAAGTCTTCTGTGAAAATTTGTAATACAAATACCTGGTACACAATGTTCATTGTTTCTGACTATTCTTACTTAATCCTAAAACTAGTCTTGTTTTCTTCTTTGTGTGCATTTGAAATGTTAAATGGTGGATATGTTGTTTTATATAAATGAGTCATACATTCTATCCCACTATACAAATAAATATATAATAATAATAATAATAATAATAATGGTAAGCTGGGCTTCTGAACAATCTGCATTTACATACAATTATACAATGCATATCTAGTTTAGCAAGTATATTATTAGGAAAATAAATAAAAATATTGGCTAACATTTTGTACCATTTATTCCATAAAATACATTTTTAAAACAGGGATGTCATAATAGCCAATAGCCTATAAATTCAGATTTATTAATAAAGTTTTATTAATGGAATTACCAATTAATAATTCCATAAATTATTTACATTCTACATTTACTTTTAAATTTACTGACATGCAACACACCTTGACATGCAATTGATGTGAGTAATGTTATCTAATGGTCCCAAAAAGTATTTAAACACATCACATGTAAAAATAAATTAATTTCAATATATATATAGTATGGATGACAAAATATGAAACCACGTCACATCTGCAAACAAATGATGCCAGATAATTTCTTTCTAACTTTTCTGAGCAATTCGCAATGACTTTTAAACAGGAGGTGCTATGGTGATTTTTAGTAGATGTCAGTTCTCTTCAAGTTCGCACAGCTGTCCTAACAGAGTAACCACAGGAATATTTCATCACATATGTTTCAATAACATTTGACATTCACAAAGTGTCCCAATACTTTTTTGTCTTGATTTTGAATATCTATTATTTTATAATCTATCAAACTTGTCTTTGTGAAGTTTTGCCTGTGTGCTTGAGGTCTTAAAATAAATCTCACGTGGTTTAATATTTTGTTATATAATATATTATTGTTAACGACATCAGTACATCTTAAATGTGGCCAAATAACTTTTGGGGCTTGAAGTTTTAACATCCTACTTTTGTTTTCAACACCTTTGCTTTAACCTTCTGGCCGTTCTTCAGGACCACCGTCAGAGCTCTCATATTTCACCTTGCAGGCTTCATTTCATCTATTACCACCTCAGATTTATGGGAGATTGAAGAAAAGAGACATTTACCAGAAACACTTGTGTATTTACAAGACCATGCCTGCAAAATATAACCAACTAAATCCTTTATGTCAAACACTCAAGCTGTGTATGTTGTAGAATCAAAGCTTACATTCCTTCAGTCAATGCAATTCTTAAATATCTGCAATCCTATTCATGTCATTTACAAACTCCATCCAGACATAGGATTCTGATTTATGATATCTATCACAAAAGAGTACGAAACTTATATGTGACCTTTTGTATCAGTATTGAACAGATTTCCAGCAAGTTTAGAACTGTAAATCTGCAACAAAACTTCAATAGCATTTATTGGCTCAGCAACTTTACATATAGAATTATACATATTGGCAAAAATCATTGAATTCAGGTGTTCTAATCACTTCCATGGCCACAGGTGCATAACATCTAGGCATGCAGACGCTTCTGCAAACATTTGTGAAAGAATGGGTCGCTCTCAGGAGCTCAGTGAATTCAAGCGTGGTACCGTGATAGGTTGCCACCTGTGCAATAAGTCCATTCATGAAATTTCCTCACTACTAAATATTCCACAGTCAGCTGTTAATGGTATTATAACAAAGTGGAAGCAATTGGGAACAACAGCAACTCAGCCATGAAGTGGTAGGCCATGTAAAATCAAAGAGTGAGGTCAGCACATGCTGAGGCGCACAGTGTGCAGAAGTCGCCAACTTTCTGCAGTCAATAGCTACAGACCTCCAAACTTTGTGTGGCCTTCAGAATAGTTCAAGAACAGTGCGTAGAGAGCCTCATGGAATGGGTTTCCATGGCTGAGCAGCTGCATCTAAGCCTTACATCACCAAGTGCAATGCAAAGTGTCAGATGCAGTGGTGTAAAGCACGCCAGCACTGGACTCTAGAGCAGTGGAGACGTGTTCTCTGAAGTGATGAATCACACTTCACTGTCTGGCAAACTGATGGACGAGTCTGGGTTTTGTGGTTACCAGGGGAACGGTACTTGCCTGACTGAATTGTGCCAAGTGTAAAGTTTGGTGGAGGGGGGGATCATGGTGTGGGGTTGTTTTCAGGGGTTTGGCTTGGCCCCTTAGTTCCAGTGAAAGGAACTCTTAATGCTTCGGCATACCAAGATATTTTGGACATTCTTATGCTCCCAATTTTGTGGGAACAGTTTGGGGATGGTCCTTTCCTGTTCCAACATGACTGCACACCAGTGCACAAAGACATGGATGAGCGAGTTTGGTGTGGAGGAACTTGACTGACCTGCACAGAGTCCTGACCTCAACCCGATAGAACACCTTTGGGATAAATTAGAGCGGAGACTGCGAGTCAGGCCTTCTCATCCAACCTCAGTGCCTGACCTCACAAATGCACTTCTAGAAGAATGGTCAAAAATTCCGATAAACACACTCCTAAACCTTGTGGAAAGCCTTCCCAGAAGAGTTAAAGCTGTTATATCTGCAAAGGGTAGGCAAACTCCATATTAAAGCCTGCGGATTAAGAATGGGATGTCATTAAAATTCATGTAAGTTCATGTTCATGCAATATATGCCATTTACACTGTGCAAATATTAATAGCTTCCATTTACATTAAGAGAAAATAGCAGTATTGAAAAAAGTGAAAAAAAGATTGATTTTATGCTATGTAAAAAGAGCAGTATATAATAAGAGTAAATAGTACATAGATACTATTTGCACCTCAGTATTTTAGTACATTATAAAACAGTATGCAATAATAAACATATTGAGTGTAAATTATATATTTATTAAATAAATGCTGCCTTATTGGGACAAATCCATACCTACACCTAACCCTACCCGAAAAAACAAAACAAAACACTTATTATTAAATAACCGTTAAGCACTTTAATTCCACTTTTCACATATTTTATTCATATTTATTGAAAATAAATGCCTTTCCAATATGATATATGATGTTCAGCAAAAAATGGATTTGAACTCGGGTCTATATATATATATATATATATATATATATATATATATATATATATATATATACACAAAAATATACATATATATCCAATATATATATATAATATATCAACCCGAGTTCAAATCCTAAAAATATATATCTGAAACAACATGCAAAAATGACTGAAATTATGTTTGTGAAGGACCTAAGACTATTTTGAATGGGACACACACACACACACACACACACACACACACACATAGACATCTTGCCTGGGGAGAGAGCGGAAGAACCTTGGTTACATAACTAATGAGAGACGCTCTTCATGGCAGCGATTAAAGACTGAGAATTTGCTGATGCAAAACAGAACAACATGACCCTCCAACAAAATTCAAGTTAAATAGTTCCATCCATACACGCACAAAATGTCATGACACCTCAAGTCATGCGTCTTTGATCAGATTTACAAATTTCACCCGGTGCCATAGACTTGAGCCATATCTAGAGACCAGAATATCATAGACTTTGGTAAATTAGTAAACCACCTAGAACTTCCTAGTAATCACATGACTATGCTAAAAAAACATCAAGAACCTAAGCAACTGCATAGAGCACTGGCAATGTGATAGTTACTTTTGCACCTGCAAACAGTACTCACATTACCTGGTAAAGTAAAGTAAAAAGTATTACGACTTCACTGGAAGCAATGAGCCACACAGGGATGGGGAATGATGGGAAATAAAAGGAATGCAGAGCCTTGGATACTGGACGCTCATTGATATACCAGTCAGACTGATTTTTTGCCTGTCTCTGAACTCTCTTTGTCCAAAATTGGTTACTACAGATGGAGTGAAGCCGTCTGTCGTGAACACATGGGAACCAGAGTGCATGACTGAGATGAGAAGAACAGACAAAGATATAAAAATGCAGGAAAAGAGGGATAAAAGACTGAAAGCAAAGTAATTCAGTGTGAGGAATTTAATGATACTTAAAGGGGAGTGAAAAAAGATCTAAAGGAGTAAAACTGGTTTTTGAATCAGACCTATAAGTGCTGACCAGGGAGTTGAATTTCAATGTTAAAGAAGGAAATATAGTACTTGCTATAAAAAGACTTAATAATAAACCATACATGTGAAACAAAAACTATTAGTGAAGACAAGACCTTTACTATGTATAAGAGTTACGATATATACACCATTTATAGAGGCATATAAATCCATTGCTCTGCCATACCATTTTTCATGTATATTACTTGCCAAATACAAGCTAGGAGAATTACTGCGGCTGTTGACAAACGTTATATATTGAAAGTTATGGGCCATTCAATGGAGCCCTCAAAGAGACTATGGGACGAAAATGTAGCATTCTCACGTAAACATATTGTGTTCTCTTGTATTTACATATAAACATATTTTGTTATCTTTTAAAAGTTAGCATTCCCCCTGAGAAACTTAAAGCCCAGTTTATACTTCTGCTTCGAGTGTATGCCATAGGCTGTGTGTTGGACGCGTAGCCTACGACGTACCCTGACTTGCACCTCTCCAAAAATGTAACAACGCGTTGATTCTACGTGGACCGCAAGCGCTGTGATTGGTTTACCAGAACCCCTCCCTCGGAGGTACACATGCTCCCTCTGCATGTGTAACTGCACATCGACGCGGACAAGGACGCAGAAGTATAAAGGAAAATCGACGCGTAGCCCACGGCATAGAGGCTACGGCGCAGGTCCGAAACAGAAATATAAATCAGCCTTAACGTAAACCTTCCATAAAAAACCTTCCCAAACCTATATTTCAGTGCTTTTGCAAACAAATGCAAAGTTTTTTTAGGCCCTGTTTACACCTGGTATTAAGATGCATTTTAGTCGATCAGATTACAAGTAGACGGGGGAGACAGATTCTCATTTACACCTGGTGTTTTAATCCATCTCTTTTGTCCACTTTCAACCACTTCTGTCCTAATTTCTTCAAGGGGAGGGTCTATAGGCGGGTAAATGTATGGCCTTTTTCAGATCTTTCAATCTAATGGACAAGCTCACTCAATTTACATATGAATGCACACGGAGATGACGGAAAAACAGCATCAGCTTTCGTTTCTACTCTGATAGCCGTAAGACCACACCGAACACCATGAGTGCTTGTTAGAAATCAGGAATGGTGACAACATTGTACTTTATAGTACATTTTTCTTGCTTGTGAACGAGTTAAACTCTTTCTACACTCGCTTTAATTGTAATCGCTGCAGTCAAGTGACGCGTCAGAGGGAATTACTCAGAGCAGTACAACCACGTGATCTCTGTCTCGGAGGATGAAGTTCGGAGGGCACTCAAGCGTGTGGATGTCAGGAAAGCTGCCGGGCCGGATGGTATTTCAGGCCGTGTTCTGTGGTCCTGTGCTGATCAGCTCACCGGGTTGTTTACATATATCTTTAATGAGTCCCTTGCTACATCTGTGGTCCCCACCTCCTTCAAAAAATCCACCATCATCCCTGTCCCTAAGAACAGTAAACCCTCTTGCCTAAATGACTACCGTCCAGTGGCTTTCACGTCTATAGTCATGAAGGTCTTTGAGAGACTCATTAAAAACACCATTTGCTCCTTCATTCCTGACACTTTGGACCCTCTTCAGTTTGCCCTCTCACTCACATCGACAGCAAAAGTGGGAACTACGTAAGGCTGCTATTTATTGACTATAGCTCAGCCTTTAACACCATAATTCCCATTAAGCTAACCGCCAAACTCCTGGATCTCGGCCTGAATTCTTCTCTCTGCCACTGGATTGAAGACTTCCTCACTGGCAGGCCTCAGGCCTGAGTCCCCTGCTCTACTCTCTACACACATGACTGTTTGTCCACACACAGCTCCACCTCTATCATCAAATTTGCTGATGATACTGTTGTCCTGGGCCTCATTTCCAACGAGACGGCATACTTGGACGAGGTGGAGCATCTAACATCATGGTGCCAGGACAACTGTCTCTCTCTGAATGTTGGCAAGACAAAAGAACTGATTGTGGACTTCAGGAAGAGACAGCAACGGACATACTTCCCTCTCATGATCAGTGGGTCACCAGTAGAGAGAGTGAGCAGCTTCAAGTACCTGGGTGTAAACATCTCAGAGGACCTGACCTGGACTGCTCACATTCAGACAGAGGTGAAAAAAGCCAGGCAAAGACTGTACCACCTGCGCCAGCTGAGGAAATTCAGGGTTTCACCAGCTATCCTGAAAACATTCTATTTAGGGGCGATAGAAAGTGTATTAACTCAGTGCATTACAGCGTGGTATGGGAACAGCACCAGTCATGACTGCAAAGCCCTGCAAAGAGTCGTGCGCTTATCCGAGCGTATCTCAGGGTCAGCTCTCCCGTCTCTGCATGACGTCTACACCAAACGCTGCAAAGGTAGAGCTACTAAAATCATCAAGGACTCTAATCACCCTGCAAACCCTCATTTCACGCTGCTGCCATCTGGTAGCGCTTCAAGCCTGATGGCCAAAACTGAGAGACTCAGGAGCAGCTTCTTCCCCCAGGCCATCAGACTCCTGAACTCAGTCACTTAACATCACGTGACTTCACTTCAGGATAAACATCGATACACTGACATTGCACTGCACTTTCTGTTCTCGTTGTTACTGTGTAACAACCTGTTATAAACCTGTTTACACATTATACTTCTTTGTACATTTCTGTTAACCGCATATTTATAAGTCTACAGTTTACTCACTGCACAGTTTATTTCACTTATTTTTTTATTCCACTTCTTTATTTATTTTTTCTTCTTGATTTATTTATAATTCTACAGATACAGATATATAGTACTTTTTTATTCTATTTCTATTATAATTTCCTCAGTTTTTAACTGTGAATTTGCACTGTCCATGGAGTGGACCTGTTTACATTTCACTGCCGGTTGTATATTCTGTATATAACTGTGTATGTGACAAATAAAACTCTTGAATCTTGAATCTTTCATCTTCAAACCAAACTTGGGTCTTCACGCATCACTCCCGGATAACTGAAAATGGGCAAAGTGGCGGGACGTGGGCGGAGCTGAGGTGACGTGATGACTAACAGACAGCAGACAAACAGCTATCCACCGGTCACTCAAAGTGGCCACGCCCTTAATTATGCAGAACTATAAGGCTTTATATAACGAATGAGCGCATTCGACCACATGAGCATATGCGCTATGAAAGAAATCTGGTTAAATGCATTTAGACTTCCTCAAAACGATTTAGACACCGTTTACACCTGTATTTAGCGTCGTCCACTTCAGGGCCTCAGGGGAACGCAAACGTTTTGTGAGAGAACTAAAATGCATTGCGAGCGAATGCAAAGTTTCCCAGGGGAACACAATACTGTGAACGCAAAAGCGTTGAAATATAATTTTTTAAAATATATATATATATATATATATATTTTTTTTCTCCATTGTGTCCCCTTAGGGGCTCTATATCATTCATACAGAATGTGTTTTTGCGTTTAAACAATGGTCAAACGTCTGTCTGATGGAAAAAAACAAACAAACAAAAAAAACAACGAAATGCAAAATCGTGTTATGTGTGAACGGCCCACTGTGATCTTATGCAACGTTCCAGGCAGGTTTTTGAGCCCGTGAGTTGCGACTTCAAACCACGACTCACGACTTTGCAGCGTTCCAGGCAAAGTCACGCCAAACTGCCTGAGCGCAAGGAATTGTGGTAGATAGATGTGAACCTCATTAACCAATAGCTTATTTTAATAAACGATTTGGTTTTTAATGGACTTTGATAAACACCGCATCCGTAAGGGCTGCCATTGTTGTTTCGCGGGGTATGTGACGTCAGAGCTCGTAACTGGGAGTACAGCGATCTAGTACACAGGAGTTCACGGGTGGGAAGTCACGGGTTTGACTGCCGTTCCAGTGCACTTTCACGGGTAGAAGGTTGGAAAAACACGGCTTACGGGTTGCCTGGAATGCGGCATTAATTTACTCTTTTCAGCTGTAATGCGTCGTGAGTGAACCGAGAGAAATGTTCTGATTGGCTGTTTTGTGATGGTCACAGCCTGTCCACTTTTCGGTGTTCGGTGTGCACTGTGAACAGCTTCTCACTGAAATCCTAATGTAATGTATCAAACCTAATGAATACACCTCATGTCCATCAGTTTTCCTGTCTCGCTCCTCTCTCTGCAATGAATCAGATCAAATGCCCTTTAAAATCACTTTATTTCAAATGCAAGATTATTTCAGTCTCCCAATGGAAGTCAATGCTGACTTACATGGGAAATAGATTATTTACAAATAAATATAACAAAGAAAGAAAAAAAAAAAAAATCCAGTCAGTAAAATAATATGTTTTAAAGTTTGTTAAACAGATATGTTCAGGTCACCTTCAGCAACAGTCAACCAAATCATCATCACACACAACTATTACATTACTGACCAATAACAAGCTGTTCAAATTACACCAGTGAAGATAACTAAAATTTTTACAAGCATGATAGGCTGTGAAAAAAAGCTTAAAATAATTCCATCATATTAAAATAATACCAACTCAACAATTAACCACGATCAATTAAAACTTTGTTGCCAAATATGAAAAAAAAAAAAAAAAAAGCAGGTAATAGCAGCAAATAGTAAGTAACATTACTTGTTGCCTTTCAGACTAACTTTAATTACACCCAATGTTTTGTCCATGTTAAAACTTACAGAAGTAATACAGACAGATGATGAGATCACCGCCATGGTGCAGCGTGACATCATCAGGATTCCTATTTGGCCCCGCCCACCTGAGAAGACAGTATTTCATAGACCTACCTATGTGGGAAATGGACACTCTAATGGTTAAATGTACGTGCGCATCATGGTGTAAGCAGAACGGCTCTAACGTATAATTAACTATAAAGAGGACATCGAAATACTACCAGAATGCAGGGCTAAAAAAATTCTCTGTGTATAGTAAATCTTTAATTTGTCTCAAGTCTTACTGAATGCATATACAACAAATTAACCATTGTGTTTGTGCGCATACAAGAGATTGGTCTGCACCAGTGTTGTGCCTTCATTGTGAGAGCTTGATATGTTGTGTGTTGTCATACACGCACAAAATAAACTCTGCCCCTGTTTGTTACGTTTCCAGACCCTGCCAAAATAGGCAAATACAGTGGGCAGCCCAACCCTGTGCAGCGCCCCCTCTGGTACGGAGGAATGACATCAGGAAGATGAGGGAGAGGAAGGAGGAAGAGTACATTATGCCTCTAACCTCCCAGCCAGACATTAGCGATACCGCAAGATCACAGGAACTGCAAAAAAAAAGAAAAAGAAAAAGAGAACCTGAAGTTAAACACTCTCCAGTCTCAACATAAAAGCAAATGGATTGACAGTTTACATGGGTAAAAGTTAAAGATGAGTGTGTGTTTGTGTGTGTGGAGTGGACTTACTGATTATGATAAGAAGAAGGATGACCACTACCAACGCTACAATCATTTTCATCTGGGGACAGGAAACAAAAAATATGATAAACAGGCCTGAAGGACCCCATAGTGTATGATTTCTGAAAAATATCTTTTAACAGAATATTTATGGAACAACACATTGTGTGGGAAAATAAATTGTTTTTGTTTTGTTTTGTTTTGTAAAAATCATGAAAATGTATGAGCATTTGGTACAAATACTTCAGCTAAAATAATGTTTTGCATAGTAAAATAATTATTACTTTTATATATAGCATAATAATAAAGATAATTTGCATGCCTTTTGCAACAACAACAACAAAAATTTTTTCAAAACAATCACTTCAGCTAATAAAATAAACCATATTCTGTTTATTTTTATAAATAAAATTATTTGATTTCTTCAATACACTTTCATTAAAATGTTAAAATCACAGAAAACTAATTATGGCTTTACAGTAGCAACAATAAATATATTTTATTACATGATATGACTAATATCATATTTTTTAAATATGACGGCTTAATTATAAATGTTGATCCTCTCTCAACTTAATAAATATTGAGCATCTGATCATGGTGTAGCCATATCAAGTCAACAAAAGGAAAGCCCAGACTTTCAATTATTGTGCAAATTTTACCCCAAACAACATTCTTCAGTTGATTTAATTACCTTGAGCAAAACCGATATATACACGTGTGTGTAGGTGTGTGTTCCATAGTGAGATGTGAATGGTTTAGAGCAGGGGTGTCCAACCCTGGTCCTGGAGGGCTACCACCCTGCAGATTTTAGCTCCAACCCGAATCAAACACACCTGAACCAGCTAATCATGGTGTTCAGGGCTGCTTGATAATTACAGACAGGTGTGTTGGAGCAGGGTTGGAACTGAAATCTGCAGGACGGTAGCCCTCCAGGAGCAGGGTTGGACACCCCAGGTTTAGATGAAAATAAAACCAAGTGTAATAGTTTCTACACCTATGGAGCCGTTATACACAAAAGCAAAGGCCCTTCAGATTTAGAAGATCATCCTGGATGAAAGCTCACCTTCATATCTCTCCACCACATCCTTCTGTGGAGATGCTTGGCTCTACTGCTGAACGCTGAAGCATTGTCCGACAGGCTTTCTGAAAGTCATGCGACACAAGAGGTTCAGTACTAAGGTTTACTTCCATGCATGCTTGTTATTAAACACTTTTATATGCTTTATCTTTGCCTCCTAGAGATGCTTGTTGACTTGGGATATTACAGCTCGGCAACATGTGGGACCAACTAAAACACGTTCAGCTTCATTAGTACAAAAACAAGAATCGATAAAGCTGAGCTCATACCAGCTGCCATTCAACAATCCCACAGAGGATGACTGTGTGTACCGCCAGAAAGACACAATGAACACAGGGACCCTACTAATACAAATGCATTAGCCTTGAAAATTCATGAAATCAGTCTTATTTAACTCATTATGATTATCAACTTTAGGACTAAGCAAACTGAACATGGCAACAGTATTGTTTACTTAATCATTTGTCCATCCTTATGCATGATGCACAAAGGCAGCATTGCAGACAACATATGGAAAACATTCCCCTTTGTGAGTGACAATGTCTTCCAGATGCTGCACTATAAAGCTACTTGTTGTCCATTTGCAAACAAGAGGATGTGTTGTTTTTAAAATGGAAACAATGGATACAGATACTCCCTTTTTCAACGCACCTGTCAACATAAGCGCCATGCTTCATTTGGACCTCCACGTGAAATGCGTTGCCATTTCAGCAAGGCACCAATATGCGGGAAGTGTAGTAAACAGAAAAAAAACTTGCTTGAGCTCGTGTTCAGCAGCACAGAGGATCAAAGGGTTTTCCTTTTTCAGCTTTTTTATATTCCAGTTAGTTGCCAAGGCAACATTTCTAATTTCTTGGTAGCAATGTACAATAAGGTTTCAACATGAACTGACAATGAACAATATGTCTACAGAATTTATTCATCTTATTTAATGTTAATTTCAACATTATTCAAATTAAAAGATGCATTTCTTAAAATGAGTTAATGCACTAATGCACACAAACAATAAACAATTAATTTGTACTAACAGTAACAAAGTTAATGAAAAAAAAAGCTAATTGTTGGTTCACGTTAGCTAATGCATTAACACATGACCTTATTGTAGTGCTAACCATCTCTTAAGTTTTGTGAGCTTTCATCTAGCATTTGTTAGATTTTTTTTTTTTCAGCTTTATTCCAAATAAACCAAAATGTTTTTTTTTTTTATAATGTAGTTTTAGTTAACAACACTGCTTGAAACTTTGCTCCGCTGAATTTAATGCACTGAGGAACACTGACACTGTGGAGCTATCACATAATAATTTCATATTACGTAATATTATGTGCGTATTAAGGTATTTAAACATCCAGAGCAGCAAAAACAGCCACACTGGCTCAACCAATGGAAACTATCGTAACTCTAAAGTGTAGAAATTATACACACCTTTTTTCCTCTTTAAAATCAAATCTATGCAACACTCCTCATACTTTTGAACTCTGAACACAGTGGCTCTTGTTACCACAGCCTCACAAGGTTTGTCAACATGCACGTCTCATGAAGTGTTTCCTTATAAATGTACAAAAAAAGTACCAGACATGTGCCTTTGTCAAGGGGGAAGCTGAGCTTGAACCTCCTTCAGAACACTTGACTCCAAAATGTTATGTTATGAGATTAGTAACTAATTTCAGAACAGTCATGTTCATTTATTTTCCACATCTGGGCCTGAAATAAGAAAAATACCACACCATTCCGTGGGACACGGGACATGTTAGCCACTCTCCATACCATATGTCCCAAGGCAGTTCCAAAACAGAATAACAGAAATGGGACATGACTCACTAGGATCGGGTATGAAGAAATCTGAAACTAACAGAAGGTTTGTGACACTGGGATTCAATACACTTTCCCACAGTTCTCCAGATCAAGTTTGGTCAAATGTAGTGAGCTGTTGAATATGTTCGATTTGGAATAACAGTTTGTTTACATACTACATGATTCACATATACTTTGCGAATCTTCCTCTGATTCATTTAATTTCCAAATGAATAAAATTGAACTTAAATGTTTTGGGAGCTAACATTCCAAATATTGCATTTTTCCACTCACATCAGAAAAAAGGAACTTGAGCAAGTTTTTGAGCAACAGAAGATCTGTTGTTCCTGGATTTCATCAAAAATAATTGAAAGGGGTCATGAATTGAGAAATCAACTTTCCTTTGAGCTTTTGATATGTAAAAGGTCATGGTAAAATAAGAATAGTTTCAGAGCTGAAAACTTCCTTGTTAGTCAAAGAAAAGCTTTTATTGACACTAGGCCCAGCAAACGATCGATCTCAGAATATGTCGACCCTTGACGTTATCATGTGGTGAAACACCGCCTCAACATAAGATGAACAACGCCTGATTCTGTAGGCCCGCCCACTGACATGACACAGGCCTACATAGAGCTAAACCGGATCGAACTTCTAAGCAATAAAGATACCGCATAAGCTTCATTCGGATTCCAATGTTTTGAATGCATGGATGAACTTTATATTTAATGAAGATTTTTTGATCATGCTGTCTGCAACGAACTTGGCATTGTGTGTGTGTGTGTGTGTGTGATGCACGGTTCGTGCTTATATCCACCGATCGGGCAGGCCAAGTAATAAAAAAAATATCAAATCGCCAGGTGGATGAGAGATAAATCATTGTGTTTGTTTGATAAAGATGTTTTGCGAGCCCAGTGGGACGAATCATTTGAATTCATATATTTGCCACAAATATACCCGTGCGACTTATGACTGGTTTTGTGGTCCAGGGTCACATACAGCCTATAAAATGCAGTTAGAGCAGGAAGCAAGGCTTCGTCGGGACAACATTCTTGCAATTCACAGAGAAGAGCAATTACACAACATTTTAAGATGAAGAGGCGCTCTTTGGTTTACAACTGCGATAACTAATATGCACACTCACAGAATCAGACACTGCATTTTATAGAACACATTTGCCATTATGAATTATAATACTGCTTGGTTCATTGGTCTGAGCCCACCTCGTTCAGGCAAAATCTCGGACCAATTGTTTTGGTGCGGATCTGAGCATGATTGCCGTGTTCATAAATGCAAAAACGGACCAGGTTACAAATGCAAAAACGAGCCAGGTGTGAAAGCACCCTTAAAAAACGTGCAAATGATAAACTTTTGTGATGCAGCACTGGCCCTATCAGGCAAGTGACAGTTGCGTCAACTGTCCTGAGCGACGTTTACGCTGGGCCCGGGCCATCGGGCAGTCCTTATTGTTGAGCCCTGATGTTAATCCCTAGAATTCAATGGAATTACAAAGTTCCTAAGTATTCATAATGAGCTGTCCATGTCTATCTTACCAGATTTATCCTGCAACTCATCCAGACGTTCCCCACGTTCTATCACTTTGGAGATGTTCTCCTGCATGACGTCAATGACCTCATCAACTTGAGACTGCACCCTGAAGGCCACCAAGAAAGAGAAGACAACATGAGAGGACAATCTGGTACTTCCATTTAATTCAACAGAACATTTTAACAGCTCCAATGCACATGTTTGTGTCTGTGTTTCTAATATTTTGAAGAGAATCCTTTCTTCTGTAAACCGCTCAAGATATCATTATGACTACGATCTGTTGACCCTGCAGTGTCGAGAGTAGGTGAGAACATTTTGCTAGACGTGGTCTAGACACATCCAAATAGTTTAAACTATTTGATGTCGTAGACGTGACACGCAAATACACACTAAATAGCTTGTGAGGTATTTAGCTGCTCTCAAACACCTGGCACAAGGGGCTGGCATGGCTTTTGGAGACGCAGCCTGTGAATGAACTGAGAACAGGATGTTTTGCCCCTTGCTTCTATGCTTGGATGCCCAACTAGTACACACGCTGATCTGTGCCAAATGGCCAGTTGTGAAGAACCTCACTCATCTCTTGCACCTGGTAACAAATTAAGTAACGCAAGAAACCAAGACGTTCACGGAAAAGGTAAGAAAAAAACATTAAGGGAGATTTCACCTTTCAAGTTTTCCCTAATAAATTCCATTGTTTTATGTGTTACTTCGCAGTGCAGCACATGGTTACGTAAACCTGTGGCTGCTCACATGGGGCGAAGCTCTGCAGGGTTTCCTTTGGGAGAATTACTGCAGCATATTAGTATGTACCAAAACTTCATAACAAAGAACAAAGAAAAGCTCACAGTCTGGCTACTATAGCTTTCATCAGGAACCGAGGATTTTTGAATATTGGGAGTAGCTGTTTACTTTTGCCTGCAAATATTATGTTGTGTCATAGAAACCCAGATGGTTACAGTGCTTCCCTTCTTTTCGGACGGGAGGTGTGTTTGTGGGTGGGTGTTTTCACAGATGTCATTATAAGGAGTTATGTAAACTCTACAAGACACAGCGACATGGGCAGTGCTTGTGCAGTCAATAACTGTGATTTCCATAACATCCTGCCATTGGAAATTATTAGATATCCTCATTCCTACATTAGGAATGAACAAATGAACATAGTCTCCACATTCCTAAACTCAACCATTTCTACTATTTGGAAATTGCTAATTGTTCAATTCTGAAAGTAGCCCTCACACAGGTTGCAAAAGACATCAATGTTGCTTCAATTTGTGTAGCTTGTTGACAGCTATTGCTTTTCAACAGAATCAGACAGTTTTCACTTTCCAGATGATAAAACAGATGCACATTGAAGGAAGGACCTGAGCTATATCTAGACAGCAGAACATCATAAAAACTTGGCAGTGGGCTCTTTTAGAACTCAGCCAGTAAGAAGCCCCCCCAAAAAACACCCTAGCAGCACCTTGGCAACCATCCCCTGCATTCATTTTAATTGCAGGTGCAAGTGTTGTAGTCAAGACCAACTTGTTCGAGTTCAAGACCATATTTTCTGGGTTCATAGTCTCTGTCTTGACTGGGATTCAACCATCTTTTGGTCTTGGTGTTGACTCAGACTCATCTCTCAGACCCATCTCGACTACAAAACTGGAAACTGCTCTATGGATATATATGTGGATAGTGACAGTCTTGGAAGAATATGTAAGAATGTGCTTGTAGTAGAACTGCCCCCAAATAGTCAACTTAATCTTAGTCAAAGCGAAGAGGCTTGAGGCCTATTCGGATCGGATGGGATTAGTTTCAAGGTGGGGTGGGGTAAAGTAATTATTACCAGAGCTTCTCAGTGATTTTAGTCCCATCTGATTGTGCCATCTCAGTAATCATTACAGACAATGTCAGTAAAGATTATGGCAACTTTTACCTTCTGTAAAAAGGTCCGGAAAAATTACCTCTAATGGTAATGCTAATCCCGTGCGAATAGACCAGCACAACAGTTGTGTGTTTGTGCACATGATATCAGGAAGCAACGTGATTCGTACATGACAACAGGGAGTGTGTAAATCAAGTAACCCCTCCCACTTCTGCTAGTTTTACTGAGATTTCTTTTCCCGTGTGAACTGGCCATTAATATTACAGACATCCTGTGGTAAAATTACATTACTCCATCTACCCTTGTAAAACTAATCCCATCTGAATAGGGCTTTGCGCGACAAAAAATGTATTAGTTGGTTTGCAGAAAAAAGACGAAACAAAAAAAAAAAAAAACACAGGAAGTGGCCAAGTCAGGCAGTCCGTGAGGAACAGATCATTAACGCCAGTTCCTTGTGGCAATTACAGTATGTCGGGAAGGAAATCCAAAAGTTTGCCTATCATCCATCAACCTCAAATATGGATTATCATTTGAAACATGCAAGTAGTAAGAACTTTACTTGGCTGCTCGGGTCTAACGTTAACCTAGATACTGTAAATGTGCATTATTATTAGGCGTATATCCAAGTGTTTGTGCGGCGTGTGGAAGCAACAGCGGAAATAAATTAAAATACTCATTAAAATAGTCATTTTTGATCATACAGATAAGAGTAATACTGTAAAGGTCTACTTTTATGCCTGTAAACTCACAATAACATCAAAACGGTGTGCTTTTGTAAAATAAAGCAGGATGCGCTTTCTGCCGTCTCGGTCTCCCTGAACTGCAGGCAGCGCTATACTATTTAGTGAACTATACGTTCTCACTATATATACGGAGATGGCGCGTCAGCATCTTTGCATCCTACACTGACTTACACTAGTTTATGTAAGGAATAATTGACTATTAGAAAATGAATGCATTATTTTTCAATATTATTCCGCTATATACTATGATTACCACGTCACAAAACACTGTTCAGATTATGTATTTCAAGACTTATTCCCCCCAGTACATTTTTACGTAATTAAATTAATATAAATGTGTGATTAGTTGACTAAATGGCTTAAATAAACCAATCAGATTAGACCAATCAGTATTGTTCTGTATCGCATGTACATCCATTTTCCATTAAAATTGTGTTTATGAATGTATGGATTCACACATGGAGTTGTGAGAAGAGCAAAGCAAACATAAAAAAAAAGGACTACAAACATACATACTGTCTAATTTTGTCATTTTGGCCTCCAAATCTTGGTCCTGTCGGTCCTCTCCTGCAAATAAAATTCCATTTCAGTAACCAAACAAACTGTCTTAAAGAACTTTCCTGTTAAAGCTGTGTGCAAACAGTAATTAATTCTCAAAATCTGTTTATTTGGGGATTATGCAAAACTACAGACTTACAGGAAAAAGTCCTCCTCTTCATCGGAGTCTTCCTCCAGCAGGTTCCTCTGCAAGTTAAGAAGATCAGGGTGTCAGGCTGATTAGAACTGGTGCAGAAGGGGTTTAATATAATATATTCCGTCTGAACGGAGACCAGGTATTTGACATAACAGCGAGCTGACTGAGACTCATAAAGATCTTATTGTGAAGTATACAGTCATCCACCAGCCGTCAAGGACAACAGAACTCTCTGAAGGGCACAATGTGGGAACAGCGCGTGACAACAGTATTCCCGGAACGGAATTCACCTGGAGATAAACCCGTTCAAAACACAAACTCCTACAAGGAGACAAGAGATATGAAGGTCCATGTGGTCTGCATTTGTGCCATCTGATCTCTGCTGCAATGAATCACAGATCAGGAGGCATCTAGTTGACATTCCATTAGTTTTGTTGTAACGTCCATGACTGATCACATATAACAAATGCCTCACCAGATCATTTCAACATCCCGATGACTAATGTTATATAACTCTCCATAACTGCATCCAGACCTGTGACACTCATCTAAAATTCCATCTGGAGAATTCCATGATAACGTCAACCTTACCACGGAAAAACTAAATGTTTACCAAAAGAAAGGGAAATGCATTGTTTAAAACAACTCCAACAATCAATGACACTTGCAATGTTTGTGTATACAGCTACTTAAATGAGTGGTGAAGAGAAACACATTACTACTGATGTCATCAAGCTGCTTCAAGCTAAAGGTTTTGGAAAGGAATGTCCTTTAAAGTATTAAAGTTTGATCTATCCATCTAAAATATTTTGTTTTGTTTTTTTACAATGACTCATGACTCATTTGTAATACTAACTTGAACTTAATCTGTTTTGCTAGCCATGAAATCCATAGTTTGATCATTTAGACAAACAAATGGAACTGAAATATAATAAACTTTTAACATTTCATATGGCTACCCAACAGCTAGGGTAGCTCCCGAGACATACCAATATCTCAGAGTGCAAAGTCTGGTAGTTTCAAAGCATTTTTAGGATTGCTTCTCATTGTCATATAACTGTTGTTTCCGGAACTATGATTTTTCAGAGGTTTTAGGAAAATTCATACAAATGATTCATACAACTGAGTAACTGACCTTACATTTCATGTTATGACTGCACACACCACTAACACTGCAATTGCTCATTTCCAATTGGCCCTTTACAAGGGAATATTTAAAAACACGAACTGGGTCTTTTCACAGGTCACGGTCAACAGCGTTACATAACCGGCACGTGGAAAAGCCACATTCATCTTAGCCCTATTACACATTCTTGCTCTCTCAACATTCTGCTGCGGAGTTCGAGCTTCTAAGCGAGGCAAATTAGAGGAAGCTTTTCTTTGGATGTGCTAATGTCTCAACCATTCAACAGTTTCTCCCAATCATACATCAGCCGGGATTTGTACCCAAGTGAAATACACAAGGTTATCATATCCTGGCACTGACTGTAAGGTCTGACAGGGTTTTTAAGGACAGACTCTCTAGGACTGGCAGAAGATGGAGGCACTGAATGTTAATAATGACATTGGTACTGACAGATTCTTGGGAAGGGCTCCGCTAGTTTATAACCCCCTGCGTGAGCTAATGTCGGTTACATCACAACTTTTCCATTCACTGCCTGGTTTTCTAATTCAAATAGATTTATTATTGCTTGTTATGTCCATTTGACTTACACTACCATTTTTGAAAGAAGTCTCTTATGCTCAACAAGGTTGCTAGCCTAGAAATCTAGACGCACCCTAGCGGCAGCAAATGTAATTTGGAGCAGAAGGTCACCTAGGAACTCTCCGTTGGCTTGCAAGCTTGAAAAACCAAACTCTAGTCAGGATAATCACATCGTGTATAGAGTCGGTGGGCGGGCTTAACGACGACTTAAATGACGGAAGAGTTGTGACGGTTTCGCGTGAATTTCCTGCTACTTCCCTGGTAACAAAGAACGGCACTGAAGTCGTTCTTAAAAAAGGAAGCTGTGTTCAGAGTTTTGCTGACCGGATACGGCAAAAGTTTAATCTATCAACTAGCTCCACTGGTGGGAAAACACATGGGTCTCACCACTGATAACGCTCTGGTTGGTTGTAGCGCTATCCTATTGCGTGCAAAGGGAATTTGAAAGACAACCGTTTATCCCGCCCCACGGTTTGAGCCCTGCCAACGGTGTGTTTGTCAGGCTACAAGGCTGCAGTAACATTGTTAAATATTATTACAATTTAATATAACGGTTTTCTATTGAAATATATTTTAAAATGTAATTTATTTCCCTAATGGCAAAGCTGAATTTTCAGCATCATTACTCCAATGTCACGTGATCCCATTCTAATATGCTGATTTGCTGTTCACGAAACATTTCTCATTATCATCAATGTTTAACATTAACATTTTTGTGGAAATTGATTTTTTTTTTTTTTTTTTTTCAGGATTTATTTGATGAACAGAAAGTTCAAAAAGAACAGTATTTATTTGAAATAGAAACATTTTGTAACATTATAAATATCTGTCACTTTTGATCAATTTCTTGCATCCTTGCTAAATAAAAATATTAATTTCTTTCAAAATAATATGAACAATCTTGATTAGATTGACTGCAATCTTTGACTGCTGGAAAATAAAAAAGCATTACAGCATCGATTTGCGTGGGCCAAAAACACTCCTTTTTTCATTTAAATAATCTAGTTTACATATGATGTCTGTTTATTTCTGCAAAATCATGTTCCATTTCATTGAAGATTTTCTGTTTATTTTTCTCCCCATCTGTTTAATTTTTCTTCCATCTCAGTTTATCCACTGCTATTATGACATGTGGTAACTGCTTGACACTGTTAAGAACAAATTGCTCTCTGAAGGGCTGTACAACACAGGAGTTGAAATAGTGTGTGAGTGCGTGTAATAGCATGAACGCTGCAGTTGTAGATGGGTTATGCAAGTTGTGCAGACACCGAGGAACATGAGGGGACAGCCGTTTACTGATGTAAACAACACAAACAGCTCATAGAGCACAATGGGGTTGTAAAAGTGCAGAGATGTGCAAGTCTGGCTCTGGTCAGGCTTTAGACCTCTCATATCTGTGTCGTCATCACCTCTTGTTACTCTTTATGGTAAAAACTGACTCCTCAGTGTTACTTCAGTGACTTACCCGCTCACTGCGAATGGAGCCGGTGACCTCCTCATCATTCAGATGCCGTTTGAATTTGGGGGGCATGCTGGGGTCGAGCTGCTCCTCCCTCTCTGGCTCCCTCTGCAGGCAAACACAGGAAGCACAGCAGTGATTGACAAGATACATGACATTTTGTCTCATTTTTCTCATATGATAAAATAATTTCAGCTCAAATAATATTTAATGTCCATTTGTGACCCTGGACCACAAAACCAGTCATAAGGGTCAATTTTTTGAAATTGAGATTTATACATCATCTGAAAGCTGAATAAATAGGCTTTCCATTGATGTATGGTTTGTTAGGATAGGACCGTATTTGCCCCGAAAATCTAGAATCCAAGAGTGCAAAAAAATCTAAATATTGAGAAAATCACCTTTAAAGTTGTCCAAATGAAGTCCTTAGCAATGCATATTACTACTAATAATACATTTTTGATATATTTATGGTAGGAAATTTGCAAAAATATCTTCATGGAACATGATCTTTACTTAATATCCTAATGATTTTAGCCATAAAAAAAAAAAAAAAAAAAAAAAATCACTAATTTTGACTACAAATAGCCTATACCCGTGCGACTTATGACTGGTTTTGTGGTCCAGGGTCACATTTGATGTCCAGTAAGCCAGTAATTATAGCTAAATAATTCTATGTTGGGCTTATTTTGAAATTATGACCAGGTGACTACATTATCGCTTATAAACTGATACATACAGTATTATTGTCATGTAATACAGTTCATTATCTTAAAATTAAGCTTAGAGTTTGGTTGACTTTTGCTGTGCATTAATACAATTAGCGTGCATTTATCAGCTATTTTACAATGCCTTCGAATGTGACTCACCTAATCAGATTTTAGAGCTAGAACTAGGCCTATTTGTTCTTTAAGTCCTAATTTAGACCAGACTGTGACCTAAGTGAAAGCTCAGCTATAATGACCACATATTTGAGCAGTGTCTGTAAATCGGTTCATTAGACTGAACTTTAAACCATAAAAGCTGAACTACTTTTAAGTAAATCCATCGTAATTCAGACTTGGGGATAGACCACCCGTTATATTTAACTAGTTTAGTCAAGGGGATCAATCTAGCCACACCGACTGTAATGTGAAGCTTGCAAACATCAAACAGAGCAGTTAAAGAAGAGCTCCAAGAGTTGATGTCAAAGTCATAACGTTTCTCAATGTGTATTTGCTTTATATTCACCCAGCAGTTGATTTATGGTTAAACCATTTGGTCATTCTTTTACAAATCTGTAGCCTATAGCTTTGAAGTCCACAGCAGGTTTTCAACTAGAAACTACCAGACATATAAACAATGACTGGTTCTCAAACAGTCCCTCAGATGGACAGTTTCTAGAGTGCAGATCTAGAATCAGTACAACTAATAGGAAACTCATTTTGAAATTGTAGCTTGCCAAATTCTACCATGCTTATGTAACCTTGATAACAGCGATAACCTTAAGCAAAAATATCATGGTTTCACGATATTGTGGTATTGCAATTACAGCTCGAAAATGTGTTATTTTTAAATGTCTGGGTAAAAAAACAACTTTTTTCCCATTGAACACGATACATTTTATTTTTAAGCAACATATAGAATATTTGGAACAGTAGTAAACGTGAATTGAATACCAAAAATATAAATAAATTTTAAACTTAAATAAATGCAGTCACTTAAGTGAGCCTAAGCCTTTAGCTCAACAATAATTAGAACAAAGAAATTAATTATTTTCTGTAAAAAAAAAAAAAAAAAAAAAAAAAAAAAAAAAAAAAAAAAACTTCTAAATTAAAAAATGCAGTTACTTAAGTGAGCTAGGCATGTGATCAGCTAAAGACAAAAAAAGAAGGAAGCCTGAAATCTACACCGATGTACACTTCAAGCAGCTCTATATTAGGCCTGTCGTAATAATCAATATATCGATATATCGCACAATATATGTACATGACCTCAATCATTTTTTGTGATGCAATATATCGCCCATTATGTTTACATGATAATGAATGTCACCAACATTTTACTCGATTGTGCTGTCATCTTGTATGTTTTCCGTGACTGAGGCGAAAGTGGTTCTCGGGCACAGAGCGGTTATCGACAGGTGAGAAAAAGACACCATTTGAGGCGTTATAGCGTTTTCCTGACAACTACTGACAGTTTGGAAGAATAAGCCCAAATGGACTCGATTTCAAAGCCGCAATCCCCTGTTCCGGTGCACATATAAATGTCAATGCAGAATGACGAGTGTTAAAGCCGTTTCACAAGGGAAAATGTTTATTTACTATTTATTCAATTTTTAAATTTTATTTAGGATAATATATTTTTACCCTTAATTTCCATGATCTAAAGAATTAAAAGGTTGTTATTTGAAAGTGTGTAGGTCTACTTGCATTATTACGCTGTTATATTAGGATTATATATTCAGTGGCATAAAATGGTCTTAAAATGACAATAACATCAGTATTATTTCTGGGACGATGCATCACGAAACAAAAAGTAGTTATGACAGGCCTACTCTATATCCTACAATTCAATTTGATGCCACAGCAGATCATGCTTAAATTAAGTGTATGATATTTTAATTATTTTGAGAACGAATCGCATAGTGCATAATATCTTAATTACGTTGAGATTTAATCACATAATACTTGTAGCTACTATAAGTTTATACTATTGATATTTTGTTCGTTTGTGTACTTTTATTATTCTCCAACAGCTCATATACCTATAGGATTTTATATAGTTTCTCCAACAACTTATATGCATATAGAATGGTGCATAAAACAAATTCATAAGAAAAAAAGGGGTTTAAATAATAAATCAGCTCTGTAGTGAATTGTGGTCAAAAGTGGTCAAGGGCTTAGAGCATTCGAGTGAGTTCCGCCAGTAGTGGACACTCATGCAATGTAAGCGGAGAGTCCACAAGACAGAGGGAAGTTAGTGAGTGAAGGGTATAAAAATTGTGCTGTGATTTGATGAACGCACTAAGCCATATCACATTCTCACATCCATGCACTGTCAAAATTCATTAAAAAAAAGTTACCAGGAAAATGACAAGTAATGGGTTCAGTGTCGATTTTTACTGGCATTTGATGCTTTGAACCCTGGCTACTGTTCTGCAGATGACGGCGCGAGCGCGTGCAGCGCTGTCAGAAGCAATCCGTGCATTAAATAAATGTATTAGAAAACGAAACATTTTGCAGTTAATTTAGTAATTGTTTGGGGCCATTTCAAGATTTCAATAATCATTCGCTTATCAGCTACCACCACCCCTACCCCTCGTCTTTTCCGACCGAGGAAAAAGTTCCAGGGGTTCGGCCATTCTACACAGGTGACTGACTGCTCGCACCAACCGGAAAGGAAGGGGTCGTGTTACTTGCTATGCTGCACACAACCTGAGGGATTCCAGCACTTTCCGTCTTTGAAGAGACATATAAAAAAACAGTAACGGTTTTGAAACTGTGATTTTTTCAAACCGCGGTATACCTTGAAACCGGTAACCGGCCCATGCCTACAAGGTTCCCTAACTAGGGGTGCTCCGATTGATCGGCAACCGATCTCTATCAGCCGATAACAGCTTTGGGATGTTTGATCGGTGGTCTCTATAAAGGCCAATCTCATAAACCGATCTCATGCTGACGACACAAAGTCGCGCACCTGCCATTAGAGGTATGGCATGCGGCACCATCTTGATCTCTTTCCGGCATGATACTATGAGTATCGAAAAACTATTTATCTTTCAGTGCCAAATTTCGGTTCCAAAAGCCAAGCGGCTGTGTCTGTGTGAGCCTGTAGCATACTTGCATGTAAGGACCTAAAGCACCGGCGATTGGCTGTCCACCACCACGTGACGGGTAGGATTTCTGAAGATACCCGCAGTCACACAACACAAGTGTAGTTGTTTTTTCCCCATGTGTTCTACCGCATCGTTTTACAATGCCAAAGAGGTCTAAAGTGTGGCTACACTTTATAAAAGTGGATGCCGAGTCAGCAAAGTGCAACATATGCGATAAGAGTATTGCAACCAAAGGCAGCAATACCACCAATTTAATGAAGCACTTGACCATGCACGGGATCAATATTAAGGCAGAAAATTGCACGGTATTTGACTGTAAAAAGATGGAACCAGAGGAGCCTTTCATCTCATCGCAGTCAAACCCGCCCCCGTCAACATCATCTGGCATTTCTGGGATTGTAGCAGTAAGAAAGGTCACCTTTTTTAGCGAACAGAAGTTAAAGGAATTGTTTACTCTAACGCGAGTGGTTTGAATGTGTGGATGCAACTCTGCGTTGCTATGTAACGTTACCTAGGAGCTATAACGTTATTCTTTGACCAGGCAGGCAACATCTTTGTTTTTCCAACGTAACGTTAAGGTTACACATTTTAGAAATACTTGACAGATAAGTGTAATTTCACTACTTAAACCGAATGCATCCCCATAACGTTGACTACAACTTTATGTATGTTAGCTTGTGCGGCTAGTCGGTTGCTGTAGCGTTAGCGCTGTCTATTTCCCCCTTCACATTAGCCTCTGCAACGGTACCATACCCAGCCCTAACCAAACTGCGTTAAAATGGTCAAATACAGTCTGTAAAAATCCTGATTGGAGCATCCCTATAAATAATTCTACATTATAAAAAGAAGGCTTCATAGATCAGTATCAGTGATCGTATCGGCAGACACTGTTTCCTGTGATCGACGATCGTGATCGGCTCCAAAAATCCTGATCGGAGCACCCTTATCTCAAACAGTCTTTTATTTTAAATAAACGAAACAAAAAGATGGTAAAAGGAAATGATAACTAAATAATCCAATGGGGAAACCACAAACATGACTTTGCAAACAAAAAGACAAACCGACAATGAACTGAAGAAACTATGGAATAGACATACAAAGGATAATGATGAACTAAACTAGACACAAGTGACGTGTCAAATGAGAACATAACTAGAAATCAAGGAAATAAACACATGAAAAGATAGGAATAAGGACCAGGAACATGACAAATGGAAGCGAAAGTGCAAAAATGCTCTCTTATTTCCTGGTTTTAGGACTCATTCCTGCAGCACTATTGATCGATGACTGATTGATTGATTGATTTTTAAATTATTTATCAGACAAACTAAAGGCTTCCTTCCTCCACCCACTGGACAACACTTTTGACCCAAACTCCAAGTCTAGTACCATTGAGTCCACTGTCTTCTGCTCTCTGACTGCTCTCTGCTTCTCTTGCTGGAAGAGCTGTAGGAAAACGGCTTCTCCTTTATCCAGGAGTACGGCAGAGCGTTCCAGAAAGCAGGAAAGGAGGGAAAAGCGACGCTGGGGGCAGGGAACGAGAGGAAGGGAAGAGAAAAAGGTTTGAGAGAAAGAGCATGAAAAGGTAAATAAAAGATGCCAAGACAGAGAAATAAGGACACAGAATCTAACCACCATAAACCGAGACCATTTACAAACCCGATTCCAAAAAAGTTGGGACACTGTACAAATTGTGAATAAAAAAGGAATGCAATCATTTACAAATCTCATAAACTTATATTTTATTCACAATAGAATATCAAATGTTGAAAGTGAGACATTTTGAAATGTTTGAAATGTCTCATTTTGGATTTCATGAGAGCTACACATTCCAAAAAAGTTGGGACAGGTAGCAATAAAAAACTGGAAAAGTTAAATGTACACATAAGGAACAGCTGGAGGACCAATTTGCAACTTATTAGGTCAGTTGGCAACATGATTGGGTATAAAAAGAGCCTCTCAGAGTGGCAGTGTCTCTCAGAAGTCAAGACGGGCAGAGGATCATCAATTCCCCCAATGCTGCGGGCAAAAATAGTGGAGCAATATCAGAAAGGAGTTTCTCAGAGAAAAATTGCAAAGAGTTTGAAGTTATCATCATCTACAGTGCATAATATCATCCAAAGATTCAGAGAATCTGGAACAATCTCTGTGCGTAAGGGTCAAGGCCGGAAAACCATCCCAACTTTTTTGAGATGTGCTGATGCCATGAAATTTAAAATCAACTTATTTTTCCCTTAAAATGATACACTTTCTCAGTTCAAACATTTGATATGTCATCTATGTTGTATTCTGAATAAAATATTGATATTTGAAACTTCCACATCATTGCATTCTGTTTGTATTCACAATTTGTACAGTGTCCCAACTTTTTTGGAAACGGGTTTGTACTTCTCCTGTACAAGTGCAAAAATAGAACCTTACCATGGTGTCTTAAAGACTGTCATCATTTATTCATCCTCCCCTTTGTGTGAGGAACAGACTGAAATTTGTTACTCATTAAAAATCTTGACCACATTGTCTTAGCTCTCATATTTCACTTGTGCTTCCGCATATTCAAATTTGGGCTGTGTCCGAAAATAGGGAACTATTTGAGGGGACAGCCATTTGTAGTGGTGTCCGAAACCATAGTGGATATTGAGTGCACTCATTCCATCCCACAATGCACCGCAATAACAAGTGTACAACTGATGCACACTCAACAGCTAGAGAATACCCCAAAGCACTGTGAGAGTTGCGCGCCGAATCATCCATCCATTTTCCAAACCACACTAATCCAGCGTAATATCATAAAGGTATAAATTCCTTTTTAATTGATTTTCAAATTGTTTAATTGCGGTTTATACATGCTAGTTTCCATGGCAGAGTTCAAGACAAATCTTTCCATTACTACTGGAGCTGCCAGTTTGCTACGTTTCAAATAATTATCAAACAGCAAGCAGAAACTATGCAACAGAGGCAGCCCTTCCGGCACACTGTGTCCGAATTCACTAACTCGTTCTCACTGACTAATATAGTCAAGTGGACTATATTAGTGGAGTAATGCAAGGAATAGTAAATGCGATTTCGAACACAGCATTGGTGTTTCCTAATGAGTCACCTGAGAACCAATAATGTTGTGCAAATGTGTGGTCAATCCCAATAGGAATCCACGCAATCAGGAATTTTGCAAAAGATTTCCCCAGGCGGATTTTGCAACGGGTCACCAACAGAAAGCTGCTTGGTTTGAAAGTGACTACCGTGAGCACTGTGCTTCATACATCATTATATTGACAAAAGACAATGAACCTTTCTTGCCTATAAAATTTTGCAGAATTTTTGCTAATGTGACCATTGTTAAAAATTGTGTAACATATCTTTATGGTATGGTTCCGTGGAGGAGAGGAACAATTTCAGCGAATTATGATGTGACTTTGGTCTGTTTCTCACATTAAAAAGACTTGAATGTGTACTCATTGGTCCACTTTTATGATGTTTTTTAATTTTTTTGTTCTTTTTGAAGCATGTCAAACAATGGTTATCCTGAACTGTCTGTCTTGTGCAGCTTGAAATATGGAATAGTGTATGTCATGTGGATGGATGGATGGATTGGATGGATGGATGGATTTTGGATGGAATTTTTTGGATGGATTTGGATGGATGGATGGATGGATGGATGGATGGAATGGATGGATGGATCCTGGAACTGTGGATGTGCATGATGGAATATAATTACAATGGAAGATGGATGGATGGATGGATATAGTGATATTGGATGGATGGATGATGGATGGATGGAAATAGGATATGATGGATGGATGGATGGATGGATGGATGGATGGATGGATGGATGGATGGATGGATGGATGGATGGATGGATGGATGGATGAATGGATGGATGGAAATCTGGATATGAAATCTGGATGGATGATGCATGGGTGAAAATAGTGATATGAAATGATGGATGGATGGATGGATGGATGGATATAGTGATATGATGGATGGATGGATGGATGGATGGATGGATGATGGATGGATGGATGATGGATGGAAATAGTGATATGATGGATGGATGGATGGATGGATGGATGGATGGAAATAGTGATATGATGGATGGATGGATGGATGGATGGATGGATGGATGGATGGATGGATATGAAATATGGATGGATGGAAATAGTGGTATGAAATATAGATGGATGGAAATAGTGGTATGAAATCTGGATGGATGGAAATAGTAATATGAAATCTGGATGGATGAAAATAGTGGTATGAAATCTGGATGATGCATGGATGAAAATAGTGATATGAAATCTGGATGATGCATGGATGAAAATAGTGATATGAAATATGGATGGATGGATGGATGGATGGATGGATGGAAATAGTAATATGAAATATAGATGGATGGATGGATGGATGGATAGATGGAAATAGTGATATGAAATATAGATGGATGGATGGATGGATGGATGGATGGAAATAGTGATATGAAATCTGGATGGATGATGCATGGGTGAAAATAGTGATATGAAATCTGGATGGATGCATGGATGAAAATAGTGATATGAAATCTGAATGGATGGATGGATGGATGCCCATTTGTAGGTGTATAAAAAAACAAGTTGGAACTGAGATGATAGTAAAGAAAACTAAAAGCTTCAATCTGGCCATTATACAAATGCAAACAATACAAACCACCAAACCCACAATGAACATTCTGATAGTAAAATGTTTAGACTTCACAAGTGATCATACACATTAAACCTTCACGTGCGTAACATTGTTATGGAACAGATTCATAGCAGACAGCTCACAAACAATACTAACAGGTTAGGCATCATTCCAGTGTTCTCTCCATCACCATCACTGCCATTGAACGCTTCAGAAACACACAGCCCAGGGAACGGCTAAAAAAGAAACACTGAGATCACTAACAGATGATGGGATTTATATAATTCTGGGAAAAAGAAAGCCTTGACTTTCTATCAACAACTGTGGATTAATCAGAGAACTGTTTGAATAACTTAATCTAATATCAACGACACTCACATAATCACTGACCATTCATTTGTCAAATTTTACAGGACTCAACTTAGTGAGATCAGGATGTAAATGTGCATATGGATTTAAGAATATTCAAAACATTAAGATTAAGGAACCAAACAACTCCTAAATGTACTAGTTTCCATGCAAACTTTCAAATGGCCACACATAAAAACAGAGCTGTATGCTAGTCACACAATCACAACCATGTAAACATACTGATCCTACAGGACGCTAAAAGGTCGAAGCAAATGATAAGACATGATTTGAAGCATGAAATCAAACGATCGTGTTTACATGAAGATTTATGGAAGAATGGAAACACTGAAGTGAAAACAGATGGGATGACAGCTAGCATGACTGCTAACACCCCTGGCTACATCACTGACCGCTTGACAGACAAACAAACACGCACAAACGCACAAAGGCCTTAAGAGCCACATCTCCGGCCAGTCTACCTCGGAGATCTTGTTTTGGTCGATTCCTGTTTGGAAGAACCGCGTCTCTGTGTTAATAATCCTGATCTGAACCCGATCACAGCGACGCGTCCTGAATGATGATGCCTCTAGCGGGCTCTGAAGCGGAAGTCAACACACAGCTGGACGGATCCTGTTTCCTGCAGACACATCTTCAGTTTAGTCATCACTCATCAACCATCTTCATGTTCTAATAAATTATTAAATCAACATATAGTAAAAATATATGCACAAAATCCTCAACAAATCGCTACCATTATTTAAATCATCAACATAATCTAATCCATGAAACAAGAATAAAACCAATCACCGTCTAATAAAGTAAACATCTCTATCAAATAAATGCAGTCTTGGTGAACATAAGAGATTGTGTTTATCCCACAAAATAAGTTTTTATACATGTAGATATAAATATTTGAGGATATTATATAGAAGATATAAATTATTGTATATGGTATGTCTATGAAGGTTAACGATTCATATGAGTCAAGTTTAGGTTGAATATTTTATTGATCAGATTCCCCCGAAAACACTGAAAACAAATAAAAACCAAGGACTTGAGAAAATTCATGGAACATTTGTAGCAATAAATTCAGATCATCCTGTCATGAACAAGAAAGAAAAAAAAAAAGCAGAGTGATGCAGCTCTTCAGAGAAGAGATGGTTTTGTGAGCAGGCCCGGAATGTGTCCCGCGAGCTACAGGAGGCATGATCTGTAAAACAGGCAACCTTGAGAAATGTTTCACATGGGGATAGAAGGTGCTTTGCGAAGTGAAAAGTGATATGTGTCCAGTGTCCCCAAAAAGGGCCTTGCTAAAGGTCACACTTTAAATGACTTAATTCCCTTGTAAGGATGCACTTATAGACATAAAAGTTTTTTTGCATGTGTCTTTTGAGCAAAAACCTGGCATGCATCTCAATCAGCTCCCTAGGTGAATCAGTATATTGTGTACATGAATTCAGGCACTGGAAAGGACCATAAGGAAAGACCCTGGCACACTACACATTGGGACACTGATGATGACATGACAACAAATTAACTAGTATTTATGAACAACAGCATAACTAATATTTGTCTGACATGTAATTTAATCTCCATTATGCTAAAAACTTGAACTATAAATTAATTATAAATGTTAGCTAGATTATGTTCAGTAGGCTACCTGTATAGTGATGTATTTATGCTGAAATAATATTAACCCTTAAACACATACCTCGGGTCTTTAGTGACCCGGGATGTCATTCACTATACCCTTCTCCTAATTATTTTATTTTTTTAAGTTAGACAGCAACATTCTTAGTATTCCTCAATCAATTCATAATAAATAACTAGAAAAAAATGTTCCCATTAATTTATTGTAAAATTGTATAGGGTCGCTAATGACCCGAGGTGTGTAGGTATATTTTGTTCTGCACAACAATAATTGAATAAGTGCAATTCACCTTTATTCCACAATGTGGTGATGTCTGATATACAATGACGAAGTGATGTTTCACTCATAGTTATCGCAGGCAGAAAACAAAAGAATAGGAAGTATCATCAGCAAAAGTGGCTCAGTGATTGAGAATGAGGTCTCTGTGCGGAACAAAAGTGGGCGTTTCTAAATTTGTGGGTGTTTTCAAACTGATGGGTGTTTATAAATCACACAATGAAAATGATCCCCTTCACTCGACCCCACCCCTAAACCCTACCAACACTGTGATGTGGGCAAATCAGGTAACACAGTTGAAAACGTCCCTTTGTTTATAGCCACGTCCACTGATGTGGTAACTCCTATTACTAACCTGCAGAGACCTATACTTGATGTGATTTACTGCAAAGCAAGTACAGAACGCAATCAAATATTAGTGTCACTGTCATTCAGGAGGGCACCCCAAGGGCAACTCCATGTCTGTTCACCTACCCCTAACACTTTATTATTAAACACACGTTAGATGCTTTTGTAAAAAAAAACAAAAAACAAAAAAACATTTTCTTAATTTTATATTGCTGCTGAACTTCAGTTCATTCTGTCAAGATAGAGGAGGTGAAGTTGTGAGGTTTACTGACAGTTTGAGGGTCAAACAAGATTTAGTCACAAGCTCTTTTTAATACCTTTCTCTGGCTAAACATTTGTAAAACAGAGAGACGTAAAGGGTGACCAATAGCATTGATTCATAGAAGAAGAAGAAAAAACACCAACAAAAAAATGGCACTTCACAGTGTAAGGGAAAAAAGGGCATGTGCTCTGCACAGGTTGAGCCCTACCTGTGCACATGCCTGTAGTCATTTGATGGTTTATCTGGTGAAGAAGCTGTCAGCAATCAAAATATTGATTTTGAAGATGTTGAAAATGATAGTTTTGAGACTATGTTTGAGATCGCGAATATGAGCCAGATGCTGAATGTACTGGGAAATGAGCTCTGATGAGGACAAGTGATGATAGTATAAAACATCTGCTCAAACTGAACCCGTCCAAGCTCTAAAAGGTAACGAAATATGCTTTATTTTATTGTACTTTAATAATAACCCTAATAGTAGAGATCCATTCGTGTTACATATAGATCTGGGTTGCTAAAGACCCAAATATGTACACTCTAAAAAATACTGGGTTAAAAACAACCCAAGTTGGGTTGAAAATGGACTAACCCAGCAATTGGGTTGTTTTAACCCAGAGGCTGGGGTAAATGTTTGGTTAAAACAACCCAATCGCTGGGTTAAAACAACCCAATTGCTGGGTTAGTCCATTTTCAACCCAACTTGGGTTGTTTTTAACCCAGCATTTTTTAGAGTGTAATAATGATTGCCGAAGCTTGCACGCATTAAGGATTTGAATAACACATCGATCGTGTGTGTGAGTTAACTCACACGATTTATGTTCCGCGCTTCAGAACTTCCATTAAGGGAACATAGTGTGAATCAATGCTCCCTGGTTTTCACGGTGCATTGTAGGACTTTTTAGGGAGTGTTTCAGTGCACTGGAAGGGATTTGAGATTGAAATTGAAACAACCCTTAAAATGGCCGACTCTCTGATCAGTGCCCTGACTACTGAATTAGAGAGCTGATTGAGACGCACCCCTGGTCTATTTTAGCTGGAGTGTGTAAAGTTCTGTGTATATTGACTCCCTTGAACTCTTGTCAATTTTTCATTTTCAGTATCCTGCAAGACATTGAAGGAAATGGAAAACCGATGAGAAATATCATATAAACAGTGAGAAAGCCAAGTCTGACTTTGAATATTCCACTAAGTGACTTGGCTCAAGTCGTTTATGCTATATGAATTGAAACAGCAATATTTTTAACAAAACAAAGAGCATTTGGAACTGTAGAGTAGTCAGCTATTTCTCAACCCACCACATTTAAAAAGACTCCACTGGCTCGCTTTTCTATGACTTCTGACCTTCAGGTTAATTTAAGCTACCCGTGGGACACTTTAGGTTGTATTTCAGGTGGTTTATAAAGTTGTACTCCTCATACTTTCTGTTTGTCCAGTTTAACCTCCAACATCTCTTCATACAATGGAGGAAACATGCTTACAACCATACATATCAGCAATTCACAGAACATTAAACCAAAGAAATATATTCCAAACTTTATGAGGAAACAAATTTATGACCTTTGACTTCAAATGTCACTAAAAGGAAATATTTATCTGCCTGTTGATCCTAATGTTTATACACTCAGTGAGAGTCCAGGGTTTGGTGCATGTTGAAAATGGCTAAAATAAACTTCCCCGGCGTTCTGATGAGACAAGCAGACGTCCTGAAAACTAGGAGAGAAAGAGCAGAAGCGATTTTGTCACAGAGAATTTAGTTGAGGCCTCTAGATGGACAATTGAACATTTCATAAGGGCAGTATATGGAGAGGTGGCAGGCTGGTTGATGGGATGGTGATCAGCAGGAATCCTGACTTAGTTACAGGATTATAAACAGCAGGAGCGAGGAGTGCAAGGCTGAAGAATGAGTGGTAAAACCTGTGACAGATGAGTCCCACATGCACTTGAGCACTTCCTTCTGTCCATTAAAAAAAACCTTTCATTACTTGAAATAAACATTAACTGAAATAAAATAAATATTTTATTTTAGCTAGTTGCCAAGGCAAAATGTCTCATTTGGTTTAAGTTGAATTACTAAAATAACTAAAACTAGATCTAGACTAGTTTTAAAATATCTAAACTAGACTAAATCTATATAGACATATTAAAAAGGGGACCTGTTATGCAATATTCACTTGGACATAAATGTGTGTGGGCAGTGTGTGTACACAACCACCCTTCTTTTTTATATTCCCCAAAAATCTTAAACCATGTCTCAAAATTAGTAGTTCCCATATATTCTGACACCACAATGTAACAGGCCCCACCCACTTAGATCCTGTACACCAGGGGTGGACAATTCCAGTCCTGGAGGCCACTGTCCTGTAGAATTTAGCTCCAACCGTGATCAAACTCACTTGCCTGTAGCCTTCTAGTAATCCTGAAGACATTGATTAGCTGGTTCAGGTGTGTTTGATTAGAGTTGGAGCTAAACTCTGCAGGATAGTGGCCCTCCAGGACTGGAATTGCCCACCCCTGCTGTACACAGTCTGCCATGTTAAAGGGATAGTTCACCCAAAAATTGAAATTACCCCACGATTTACTCACCCTCAAGCTATCCTAGGTGTATATGACTTTCTTCTTTCAGATGAATACAATCGGAGATATTAAATAATGTCCTGGCTCTTCCAAGCTTTATAATGGCAGTGAATAGAGGATGATATTTTGA